>VDFB02361500.1:0-51653 GCA_007258455.2 Sequoia sempervirens
CCCTCTTAGCTAGGGAGATATCTTTCCAGATATCCATGTCATGGAGTCTCTCAACATGACACCCACAATGATCACCCATTTGTCGAAAAGAGCTCATCACGGAGTCACTCAACGTGTTATCGTCATGGAGTCGCTCAACATGACGTCCACCATGGCTACTCCCATGTGTGGAAAGGAACATGTGCACAAGTGCCCATCATGGAGTCACTCAACATGATGGCGTACCATGGCTACTCCCATAGGGTGGATAAACACAAGTACAAGGGAATCATCATGGAGTCTCTCAACGTGATGTTGTCATGGAGTCTCTCAACATGACATCCACCATGGTTGCTCCCAGAGGGTGGAAAGAACCACATCTCCGTCTCAGAGATGGACAAGGGCTTTCACCTCAAATTTTTCTATCTCAGAGAAAAATGCATAACAAGGGCTTACACCTCAAATCCCTCTGTCTTAGAGGAAAATGCATTAACAAGGGCTTACACCTCCAATTCCTCCGTCTCAAAGGAAAATGCATTAACAAGGGCTTACACCTCAAATTCCTCTGTCTCAGAGGAAAATGCATTAACAACAAATCTTCATGATGATGTAACTCCCTCTGAAGCTCCAAGTTCTTGCATCAACCTCCTGACCTCCTCGTCCAAGGTTGCCTCTAATAGATTTTCAAACTCCCTCTGAATGTCAATTCCTCTTGGAAGAAATTGATCGTAATGACAACCTGAATAGGTTCTTCCTCTTCAAGAGATATCTTCAACCACCAACTCAGTCCCATGACTACAAGCTAAGACTCCATGCTTGATCATTTCTCTAGTCGGCATGACTTCCTCATAGGATTCCTCAAGCTCTTCCTCTCTATGCAATCTCTCCTCACCCTCTTGCTCCTCGATCCGTCCTGGAAGCATTTTAGAGAGATATTACTAATAGTTAAAACTACCCCAAAGAAATACCAATGCTAGAATCATACATGATTCACTCTCCCAATGATATAGTATGAATTAATAACTACATAAAAGATTCATGAACATTATTCAAGGGTATGAAATACTTATCTCTTTATGTCTAATCTTCCTCACAATCCACCAATTGTTCTTTAGAAAAAGAAACCTTCTGAACTGACTTTAGAACTTGGCTCCTTCTGAGATGTCCCTATGTCAATTTCCACATAAGAAACAAATTGAGTAGGCCTTGATTTGCAATCTCAAGCAAAGTGACCATGCTTGTCACACCTAAAACATTGAATGTGAGAGAAATCCTTCTTCAGTTCGGGGGCAGAATCTGGTTCTATGTCTCTATTCCTCTTTCTTCCTTTGCCTCTTCCTCTAAAAGTATGTGTAGCAAGAACTTGATTTTCTACATCATGATGGTTCCACCCAATTCCTCTTGCTGCCAACCTTGACTCTTCTTGAATACAATCAGCTCGAAGACGATCAAACTTGGGTAACTTAGATCTCCCACTGATGCTTTGAATAAAGGGTTCCCAAGTTTGAGGAAGACCATTAAGTACCATCATAACAAGATCTGTATCCGCAATTATATCCCCAATAGTGCTCAACTGATTTCTCAAATCAATAATCTTCATAAAAAATAAGATGGTTGAATCATCTTTATCCATTTTTACATGGTGAAGTTGTCTCAAAGCAAGGGCTCTGCTAGTGTTGTTGATCTCAAGCAATCCTTTTAGAGTATCAAACATTTCTTTAGTTGTCTTCAACTTGGAGATGACCAGTACTAGGTGATCCATCATAGAGTCTATCAAGATCTTTCTAGCCTTCGTGCTATTTTTCTTCCACTGGATTTCCTCAGTATCACCGGAAGGCACAGGCATATCACTCTTCACAAAATCAAGATCATTCTCCTCTAATGCAATGAGTACCCTGGGTTTCCAAGAGTTGAAGTTTGTGGCTCCATCAAGTCTATCTTCTACCTTGACACCGATCACCATCTTCTCTTCCCGCACAAATTCACTTTCAAAGAACTGCCCTTAGGTCTGAAATAATTTGCAACCTTCGATCTGCAATACTTTATCTTCAAGATCTCTCCTAGATAAAAAATAGACTGCTTAACAAATCTGATCAGATCTTTTCTTAGACCCGCTCTGATACCATGTTAGTTTTTAAGATCAAATTTGCAATAAACAGAAATGAAACAATGAACACAATAACACAGCAAGATACCCTAGGAAAACCCTCCTTCTCGAGGGAAAAAAACCCAGCCACGAATATATCACTTATATATTGATAAGATAGCAGCAATTCGCTTTTACAATATGGTCATATACAAGACCAATATGAAGTAATATCAACAACACCTCTCTCTAGATGCAAATAACAATTTCTCACAATGTCAATCTCTTAAAGCAATAAATCAAACTGCTGTAGATGCCACACACTTTTCAGAATAGATGTGAACTTGTATTTTGTCTTGAATGGATTGCAAATGAAGGAGAAAATGACTTGTATTTATATCTAAACAAGGTGACTCTTGGTGAAGAGTCGGCCTTGTTTCAAGTGAGACGACTTATCAAGGGTGGCGGACTTTTAGATTTGATTCGACTTACATACAAAAATAAAATATAAATTAATACATTAATTGAGACGACTTTCTCCAATCGTCGACCTCATTCACACATTTATTTTATGAGAGAGAATCTCCCGCCGCTATCAAATAACATCAACATAGATCTCATCACCTACTTTTGTTACTAGTACATTCTACAGCTTATTGAAGTCAAAGGTGTTTTCAATCCCGAACTCGTAAATTTTGACTAGTTTCTTCATTTTTCGTGATTCTAACGACATTGGAACCATCTTTTAGAGCTCTTCAATTCCATCCATGCACTTTTGCCAGATTGCTCTCCAGGTACATTTCATTCAAGTTTTTTGTATTTTCACACTCTGGTGAATTACTTAGACGTTTTAGCTCTTGGAAACTTTTCGTTTGCGTGGGATGACTTGTTTTTGGCTATTTTATATGTATTTTCAGTATTATGTCGTATTTGGGCATTATGCACATTTGTTTCATGCACATTCTCTTATGTAGACGCACTGAGATATATTGTCATTCTGGTTATATTTTTTGGGGATTTTGCACATCATGTTGTGCCTTTTGTATTCGCACTATGATATAAAGTGCCATGGGGGGTTGATGTTTGCCTTTGGTTTTCCATCACACCTTTGTCAAGTGAGTGGCCCTTCCACGATAGCAGTATATCTTAGTGATTCTTGTCTCATGTGTGTGTGCCTTAGTTTGCACACCCTTTTTTTTGCGGGTTGTTTCTCCTACATGCACTTCTTGGTTTCACATAGTTTTAGTGTACTTATCTTGGCTCTCCCCTTTTCGGCATTATGGGGGAATTTCTACTATTGGTGCTAATGTTTCCTTGGTTTTGTGTTGGAGTGATCTGTGTATCCAGTTCTTGTTCCTATGTACTTTTAGATGCAATGTACATTAGTGGTTGGTTACATGCATTTCAGTGAGTTGGAGCATTTACAATATGGACATTCTTTCATTCTTGTTTCTGGAGGCAACCTTCCATTTTCATTTGATCAAAGACTACTAGGTACTTGTATTTTCAACTTGCATCTTGCATGTCAAGTAGTGTCATTTTTGGTTACTCATACAAATTCACGTGTCGTTTGTATCTTTGAATTCCAGATGTTTGCCTTTGTTTGTCATCTGATTCGAGTAGTGTCGTTGGGGACACTCATGCAGATTATTGTCTCTCTTGTGATTAGTGTTCTTCAGACTATTGATACATGTATTGTCAATTTGCATCTTGCATGTTGAGTAGTGTCGTTGGGGTCACTAATGCAAATCTGTGTACCACCTGTATCTTCGACTTCCAAATGTTTCCCTTTGTTTTCCATCTAATTCGAGAAGTGTCGTTGGGGGCACTCATGCATATTCTTGTTATCTTTGATCATCATTTGTTTTAGAGGAGGTTCTTCATTTCAGCACTATATCAATAATCTTTTGACATTAGTCTATAGCTTATTTCTGCTTCAGTGATGTTCTACATGTTCCTCTCTTTTTTAGAACATTGTTTGGTTGGAGGCTTCTCAATCCTTCACACCTTGATTTGGAGGCTTTTTCAGTCCTTCATTCACCTTTCTCTTTTTTGGAGAGAAGTTTTCTCCCATTGTGGTTTTCTCTTTTTCTCTAGTTGTGAGAGATCTATTATTTGTACATGGGTACCTTATCAAACCTTGTTTGTCGAGACCCATCATGCATTCTTTTTAGGGTTTTTAACTACTCCCTAAGTTCATCTTAAGGGGGGGTGTTAGAATAATCATGCATTAGCTAATAATTAATTAATCTTTAATTGATTATTAGTCTAATTTATTCTCATGCACTTTAGCTAAACTTAGGAGTGTTTTTATGCTTTTAGGGTTGCTCCTATACAGCATTCAACCCTCATTATATTATCTCTCTAGAGATTTACTCTCAAGCTTTCATATCTTTTTTATAGTCTCTTGCTTCTATAGTTTTTCCTTGTTGAGGAATATAACATATATTGTTTGCAGAACTATTGCGTGTAAGGCGTGTTTGTTTGTTGTTTGAACATGTGGCTCATGGTTTTGTGTTTTTTACAATTCTAATAGTAACATTGTCAACCGCCAACAAGGTTCCAAAGGAATTAGCAATTCCCTGAAAAACCCTATAGTTCCAAAACTCAAGAAAGAGCCCTGGAAGGCGGATCCAAATTGGAGCAACTGTACCCAAATCCGTAAAAGGGTAAAAACCTTACTTCCGCTTGCACAATGAAAGAAAAAATTTAAAACTACTATCATAGGACCAAGGACCCCTTGTTAACACTATGAGCATGTTTTCATGCAAACCAAACCTGAAAAGGAAAAGCCCACTAGCCATAGCACTACTACTCACACTACCTTTTAGCTTCCATTTCGAATTAGCCCACTTCCTAACCTGATCTATATTTGGACAGAAAGCAAGAAACTTACCCACAAGAGAAAGCTACAAATCCACAATAGCATCCTCCAATAGATCATCCAACACAGACTTCAAGCCCTTCCACTGAACAAGAAACATGTGAAGCAGCAACATGCTTCACTTTAGCCATACTAGGAGAACAACCGCACACAAGCTTTTCCACATATGAGGATGGGTCCTCCTCGGAGAAAAACAAATCCAAGTCATACGCCAGAGAGGAAGCAGATGACTACAGACCCTTGTCGGAGGAGAGACCAGAAGATTCCCCGAGAATATAGCCACCAGAAACAGCAATCTTCGATGTGGGATATCGTTGGGACCCCCCACCGAACAGGCCCATGGACCAAAGTTTCCAGAAATGATAAGAATTTTGAAAACCCAGAGTGTGCGATGTGCCTATCAATTTGATGAAATTCCAAAACAACATTGTTGCTAGTGCCTCGGTCCTTTCATAAAAAGACAAGAATGGTTGATAATATTTAGAATTTTAGATTGCCAATGGTTCATTTTCTTTCAATGAACAAATTTATTGATGTAGGTTACTTCAATTATTCTCACTAACAAATTTGAATAAGATTTTCTATTAGATCAATAGTTTATACATATAAGGTTGGCAAACAAAGTTAAACATCTCTAGTACATAAATTAAGATCAAATTGACTGAATTTGTTTTTCAACCAAAAAAATCTAGAAGCATCCATTGCCAATTTTTGAACCCAACACAAAATTCATGTACCCCAAAGGTTGTAAGAGACAGAACTGCTAGACTCTACCTTATAGCTTAATATAAAATCTTACACATTTTTTAGCCAATTTTAGACCTTCAAATCCATAATGCTCTCCACATCATACACTTCATAAGAACAAATTTGTAATACAACAGCATCAAAATCTTTAGCCACTATTGAACTGATACTTATTTATAGCAGATTGCCTTGAGACACCAGCAGAAGAAGCCACAGATCCATAATTGGATCTAGTACTAGCAAAACCTGAGTTCTGTTGCTCCAGTCCAAAGCCACATACATTGGATGATGGGACTGCAGATGCACCAGAACCATATACTGATGTATCACTGTAACGCATGTTACCTGGCCCTAAATTTAGCATATATTGATCATGGCCTCTTCTGCCATTCCAATTATTTGGATCAGACGACCAATTATAACCATACATTGATGAACTAATGTTCAAATTATCACCGCCAAGAGTTGAGGTGTTTGATTCAGGTCCCCTCTCAGAATTAGTTTTCAGCATACTGCCTGAGGAGTTTGATGCAGCACCAATATCATATGTGGATGATCCAAGTGAACTTCTATCCACACCACCAAATGTTGGTGTATAACTTTGAAGAACTCTACCATCATAATTAACTTGTGCTGATGAGACTGCACGAGCACCAGCTATTGCACTAGTTCCATAAAATGATGGTCCTACAGGGTTTATATTACTAAAACCAGATGCTGTGGGGTAGCTTTCAGAACCTCTTCTCTCATTGGTTTGAGTCACAGTGGGTGATGGTGTCACAAAAGATACCGTATGTCCACTTCCATACATTGATGACCTCAGAGCACTTCTATTATCACCATGATAAGACGATAGGTAAAGATCGTCCCCATTAATCCCATGATTACTCTGAAATAAACCAGCATTGTGAGGGACCTTTTCCTTGTCACCGGCAGTACTATTCATTTCCCATTCTGAATCATATTTTACTCTCTGTGATGGCCTATATAGCCCTAAATCTGCTGGACCCTGAGACCCAAAATATTCTACATTGCCTCTGAGAGGCTCAGAAGAGCGTGACCTTTTAAGTCGTTCGTTTTCTATGGCATCACTTTTCTTGTCATACTTAGCTTCAGCAGCTTTCTTCTCCTTCTCTAGTGTAGTTTGCATCATCATCTTCTCTGCTGTGGATGCAGCAGCTTTTTTCTCTGTTCTATCTACACCAGCATCCTCCCCTGCTTTATATGCAGCAGCTTTCTTATTGACTTCATTTCTCGAATTCTTCAATTTGTGTTGTTCAACTTTACCCGTTCTTATCTCTCTAACTTGTTGCAATCTCTGGAGTTTATTTTGCAAATCATCTAGCGGAAACATTTCTTCCAGTTTATATTTTTTAACAATATTGATGACATTGATTATGGTAACAATCTCCCTATTTGTTGAATTAAGCTGCAAACAGAAACGCAAAAAAAGCATACATAAATACAACAATTTGCCATCTCACAGAATATAAATATTAAGAAGTGATCTCTTTTCAATCATTAAAACTGAAGATAGGCAAAACAAACCAGAGAAGATGCTGATCCCGCTCCCTTCTTCACCATCTCCTTTATGGCTTTATTTGTATCTTCCAAATATGCTTTCAACAAATCCGTCAGCTTCACTTTATCCATTATGCCAAATGTATAGGCATATCTGAAGGCTTCTGTCCACTCGCCATTTTTTGAAAGCTTGTCCACAAAATCTGCATAAATAACAAACCTCTATCATTCACAAGAATGGACCTCATGGCTCCTGTAGATGAACTGCAATTTATGATTATTGTGTTCTACTTCCCTGACATAATCATTAAAAAGAAATGAGGAAATTAAAGAATTTTAGAAACAGTAACCGTCTGTCAAAATCCTAAATCAAAACCTTATACCCGGCTGGCATCTAAGCACCCCAGTTTTTTTTTTCTTCTTAACGAATAGGCACCCCACTTGGAGTTCATAAAGTCTCTTTTCTTTAAAATGCTTAGGGGAAACCTAATCACAAAGCTTTTGTAAAAGCCTGAAGTTTAGATGCATTTTATGATCTGTAGCATGGTTAAAAAAGTCACACAGAACTCACAGAAGAATCGAGTTCTCATGTATTAAAATGCTAGTTGAGAAACCTTGCCATGGACTCATCATGAAGACAGCACAAGTTTGGTATGCAATCTCACAATGAGTACTTGCCAAATCTGCAGGTCAGCCCCACCCGACATGGCAGAATCACAGGAAAAACACAACTTTTTGGTCTTTAAAACCCCAATCCAACATTCATTCTTATGACAATACATCTACAATCTTCCTTGTGCAATTTAAGAAGCAATTTTTCTGCAATTTTCATTTTTCTGTTTTTTTCCAAGCATTTCTAGAAATATTTTATATTTATAAAAGCTAATTTTTTTAGTTAGGGGAGGGTTTATGGAATAAAAATGCTGGTCTTGCTTAAATCATTAATGTTCATTCAACTCTAATATGAATTCAACTTAGCATTGTTTTTTATTTAAAAATGCTGCTTTAATTTAAAACACTGTTTTTTATTTAAACAATTTTTTCTAGTTTAAAATGCTGCAATTAATTTATTTATTTTTCTGATTTTACTAATGTTAGGCTTTGCACTTAGCATCCAATGGCATTAGGAAGTGGAAGCCATCTTGTTGGAGGAAAGGATGCTGCTTGGATGCATAGTGTAGCATGAACAACCAGAGTAATTGTTATTTGCAAATATTGGAGCTGAAGATGAGTGTAGGCACCAATCACTTCAGTTACCACCTTGCATGCATTGCTAGCTGCAATGTGAAATTGTATCTCAATGGTAAGACAGAGAGAAAACAAGAGATGAATGCAGCTCTTGCATTGATGGATAAAAAAATGATGAAGACAAACACAACCATTACAGCAGTGATGAATCCTGACACAACACAAGAAATAGAGGTGGACATGGCAAAGATTGTGGGCTCCATTCATATTCCACAGATTCATGGCACATCCCCTTCATCAAGCTCAAGCAATATCCAGTCACAAGATTGTTTTGTTCCCCAAAACATGTCAAGATTGCAGCCTTGGCTTGAAGATACGTCTTGGAACAAAGACAAGCATGAGGAACAACCTTCCTTTCAGTGTGGCAAAAAACCCATATTGGAAGAATTTGGTTACGGCCTTGACAATTGTGAGAAAAAGGTACAGGGTGCCTACTCCACATGACATAAGTTCTTCCTCAAAAAAGTAGTGGCAAATCCAAAAACAAATGTAGAAAAGCAAAGGAGGCAGTGATGCACATATGGATGCACCATCTTATCAGATGGATGAACAAATGGAAGGAATCATACACTCATCAATTTTCCAACAGCTTCAAACAAAGAGATGGTGTTCTTCAAGTCTATATTAGAAAATATGGTAAGAGGCAGAAAGTTTTTAACTCAATAACAATATAGTCGTCTCATATTTTTTCTTCAATACACTTTACATATTTATAGGATTCTAACATCCTATTTTATAGGAAACTCTCTAAACGAATTTTCTAATTATAATGAGTTGTTTTGACAACTCTACAAACAAACAATCTATTCTCACATTCGTAATAGCTATGTGAGTTGTGATAACAACTCACATTATTAACTTATGTCAACACTAACATTTAATTTCCCAACATTCCCCCCCTTGGTGTGAACATGGTAAGAACTCACCCTACATCTGCAGTAAGCCCAACTCATGTGACTCATGATCTTGATTCAAAACGAAAGGCACCTCCCATCAACCTTTCATGGTTTTCACATTGGTTTACCACAAACCTAGACATAAACAAGAACCCATCAACTGTCCACCTCGTGTGGTTTTCTGGATCCTCCCACAAACCCTTTCAAGATTCATGAACTGCATTACACTGGTGCTTTTGGTTGCCACTATGCTTGTACATCAAGGAAAAAATCCACACAAATCTAAAAGACCCATACTAGAAAATGTTTCACATCACATTCCATAAGAACACAATGTTCTTAATTGTAGTCACTGTTACCGATCATTGCCACTCAATCTCGAACAACATAGACAACCACCACTGCCACTGGAAGCTACCCTTGACTTTAGTTATTTTGGCACGAAATGGGAAATGGAACATTGGTTATTATTCCCCCCCACAATGTGAAATTTTCATTTATTCACACAACCAGGAACATTGAAAAGCAAATCATATCAAGTTGCATACTATTGTCTGGATCTTGTTGTCTAGATCTTGCTGCACATGATCACCATTGCCAATGAACGTATTCACTGACCAATCATCTTCTAACGAAGTACGGAAGTTAGAGGATCACCACAGTCAGAGGACCTCTGCAGTCATCTGCTATTCAATACAATCATTTTTCAGCATTCACACACCAAACTGAAAAAGTTGAAAATAACACACTACACAATAGAAAATAAAATGCCACCATAGCTGATAAGCGACCTCGGCGTTGGTGACTGACGAGAGGACGCTAATTGACCTCCAACCTCTGATGCCTCCATCCTCCAATTGTCTACTGCTAGCTCAGCTGAATTTGAATTTTGAGGCTCATTTCATCAAATGTGAGGAAGAATATATCCTCCCCCCTTGATGTAAATTTCTTACTTGAAGTGTTGGGTACCACCGATCATGCACTCCAATTATAATTGCAACAATTTTATTTTATCTTTTTGACACTTGGATTTTGATATACATATGTCAATTAATGACTCATAAAACATATATCGTATTCTAAACAAAATAATACAACTTAGCTTTTACACTTTGACTCTTAAAACCACAGGATATTGACAATAAACTTAGAATAGTAAAATCATACTAGACTTTTACATTTATAATATAACCTAAAACTTGCAGATTGAATGCCAATGCACTACAGGCAATACTATATGTCGATGCAAAGATAAATCCAAGTCGACCTTAAAACACTACAACTCAATTCAAATGCTGAAAGAAATGTCGTCTTTAGATGCTGATGTGGAAGTGGGCTCAAGCAAATAGGGTGACTAAATCCTGCCTCCAAACCAAATCACACCCTGCAGAAGGTAAATCGTGCCTCCTGAGAAAGAATCGCGCCCATGCAATTAAGGAAGCCACGGATCCTGCCAAATATGTGTGGTTCAGTCAATGGATCAAATCTATCATGCAATGAAGGTGCGGAGACCACAAATAGCCACCACAAATATTTGAGTTCAATTTGGCCAATGCGCTATCCAATAAAATACGCCTCTGTGAATGATTTGCACAAAAAACTCCAATCTTTATGCCTCCTCAGGAAGGTAATACATGCACTATTTTGAAATTTGTTGTTGCAAAGCCAAGAGAAATGCTATCGCCTGTCTTACAATGCACCAAGAACTACACCAAAAAAACAACAAAGCCTAATAGATGGGTCGCTCATCGCTCCACATAGATGCTCAATCAATAGTCTTCCAATCAAGGTTCTTGTCAAGAAATCAACAGAGCCACAACAATGAATGCCTTTGATAACACTGAGATTGCTTTTCGCTCATAATCGGCACATAATTCTACACAGAGAAAGCACTCCGCGGTGGGAGAAGTGGAATACCTCTGTCACAAATGATTACGACACCCAACACATTGAAAACTGCAGAAAATGATGGAATAAACCCGCTCTAATTGTGGTGCCCAAAATCCTAAAGAATACGCATAGAATTGATTATGCTCTGATAATATCACTACAACAGAAAAATCGATCCCATGTTATTCTCCTACACCTGCTCTGATACCATATTAGAAAATATGGTAAGAGGCAGAAATTTTTTCACTCAATAACAATACAGTCGTCTCATATTTTTTCTTCAGTACACTTTAAATATTTATAGGATTCTAACATCCTATTTTTATAGGAAACTCTCTAAACGAATTTCCTAATTATAATGAGTTGTTTTAACAACTCTACAAACAAACAATCTATTCTCACATTCATAATAGCTATGTGAGTTGTGATAACAACTCACATTATTAACTTATGTTAACACTAACATTTAATTTCCCAAACAGTCTATAGATGGCTCAAACAAAATTAAAAATGCAAAGAATTTGAGTATAATTTTGGAGGAGATTGTGTTAGAGGTGGGGATAGAAAATGTGCTAGCATTCAACATTTTGATTTTTTCAATCCCCTTGAGCTGCCCATTGTTTTGATCTTTTATTGAAGGATATACATGATCTTGATTGAGAAAAACCTACGGTACAGAGAAACATCAACAAATACATCTTCAATCACCGTTCAATACTTAATTAGGTGAGAGATTACACCCAAGGGAAAACACATGCACAAGTGGATGCAGCATGATTTGTAGCTAACTTCCTCACCTTGCAAAGCATTTGTAGTATGGTAACATCTTTTAAGCGGATGTTTATAAACCAACAATAGGTGGATTCTTCCTATTCAAAAAAAGCTAGTTGAGAGAGAATTGCAAAGACAAATTTTGATAATGTGTTTGTGAAAAGAGCTGCAAAGATTATCGAGATAGCTTCAAATTTTATTTTAAGTTTTAAATTTTATACTTTAATTTTACTTTCTCTAAATTCTGATTAAAAGTTATTGTTCAATTTTTTACATTCAATTTTTCATTGCAACTTTAATTTGTTTGAAAGTGTTGGTCCTTTAGTCAAAGTTTTGTGCTTGGTGGATGGAGAATTGATGGATTGCATTTATGAGGCCATAGACAATGCCAAGGAGGCCATCCGAAACTATTACAAGGGAGATAGAACAAAATTTGAACCGATTTGGATCATTAATTGGAAGTGGAAGAACCAACTCCACCAACCCATTCATGTAGTGGGGCATTACCTCAACTCCAATTTTTCCGTTTTGGGATTGCCCTAAATATTGCCCTAGAATCACAAGCTTAATGTAGTTAGGGTTATAACTTACCACTTAAATGTTTCAAGCAAGATAAATCTTGGTTTAGGTCTTGCAATCATGATAGATGATATTGGAAATATAATTCATATGAGCAGAACATAATAAATGCCTTATCTGTTTAAACTATAAAAATACATAATCATTTCAAGTACCTAAACTACCAATATCCATAATGCATAGTGGAAGTTTAATAATAATATAAGTCAGATGAGAAACATGATAAGTCCGCCGGAAGCTATCCATCTAAGCCCAAGAGCACAAGTGTCTAACCAAAACAACCCATCCCTTGGCCCCAAGCGGTAGAAACGTCTGAACTGACACAATTCCACCCTTAGGGTGGGCTACTTAGTGGATACACTTGTATCTGCTTTTCTTATCCATGCTTGTCTCGTCCATCCCTCTTAGATTGAAACTCCTTGAATCCATCCTAACAACCAATCATAGTTTGACTTGATAGGAAAAGCTTGAAAGGGGTGCCTATAAACTACTCAACCCATCTAAGCCCAAGAGCACGAGTGTCTAACCAAGAAACCCATCCCTTGGTCCCAAGCGGCAGGAACGTCTGAACCGAGACAATTCCACCCTTGGGATGAGCTACTTAGAGGCCCGTAAACTATTAGAATAATATCTTTCTATTTATGTTATTAATGGTCATCCAATAGTTTATAACTTCATCGCGTGTTAATGATTGTTTCTTTTAGAAACACCATCCTTGTAATTCTATTTAAGGAGCCTTCGTCTCCTTTGTATAATGAACAACATCGATTCTTTGAACATGGTATCAGAGCAGGATAAGTTTGGCGACCATTCCTGATTTTTTAAGAGCTTGTGAAAATTCGAGTATTTTTTTCTGAGCAATCAAGAGTTTGTTTTTTTGGCGCCCTTCTCTAAAAATCGCGTGATTGTTTTCTGCCCTCGCGTTTTTTTTCTAGCACGATTTTTGTAGTTTGTGGTCAGACGTCTTTTGGGTGTTTTGGTCAGAAATCTCTTCGGCATTCCTTCTGAAGGTTTATTTTTGAAAGTCGTGACTAGAATAAGGGAGTCAATATGATCTAAATACAGTTTTCCGCAACGCATTTGTTTCCATTTTATTTTTTTGGCGCCACGACTGGTAAATCTCGACGGATTTTTTTTGAGCAACTGTTGATGATCTTTGTGTGTCTTTTGTTGAGTTCGTGCACGTTTTTATTATGCTTCGAAGGTCGCGCAATGAGAATTTTGGGGTGCCTTTTTTTGACGTTGAAGATTGCGCACTTCCTCTAATCGCGTCTTCTTTTTTGGTTAAGGCGGATGTTCTCTTTCTAACCTGTGAAAACCTCGTTCTCGACCCTGTCTTCCTGCGCTTTCTACTTGCAACCTTTCCAACGTGCGACCTCTGCATACTATGTTGTCTCTCAAAGCTTGGAGGAAGATTGCCGCCTAGAGGCAACATCAATGTTTTAGGGTTTTTTAATATTTTTTTGTCCTCAAAAAAAATCTGGTAATAGGTTTTTTAAATAATTTTTTATCCCTAAAAAAAAAAACTGGGTTTTAAATTTTTTCCCTTAAAAATTCATGTCTAGGTTTTTTAATATTTTTCCCTCAAAAAAAAATCATTTATCGGGTTTTTAATATTTTGTCCCTTTTTAAAAAATCTTGGGTGGGTTTTAATATTTTTTTTCCCTTGAAAAATCATGGGTGGGTTCATAATTTTGTCCCTTTAAAAAATGATTTTAGGGTTTATAATTTTTTCCTCAAAAATTAAGGGTCTCCTGTATGCCCTACTCTGGGTTTTCACAGTTCGGGAGGGCTCTCTAGTTTCTAAAAAAATAAAAATTTAAAAAAAAAAAAACCAATGTTATGTATGTTGATCCGTGTTTGGATTTTAGCTCCCTTTCTGGGCTTCTGTAAGTAGAGTTGGTATTCCTTTGTGGGTTTTTACCGTTTTTTTCCAAAAAACAATGCTTTGTAAACTTTAGTTTCAGGGTTTTGCGATTTTTTCCTCAAAAATCGTGGTTTGTTGCAGTTTATTTTGGTCGCACCTAGAGTTGTTGGGGCGAACATCTGCACAGCTAACTTCTTGCAGTCTGTTTTGCAGCATTGTGCTCATCTACGAAAGTTTGGAGGGTTTTCCGATTTTTCCTCAAAATCGTGGCAGCGGTTCTCGGTGTGTCTCTGGTTACAAGGAGGGACATTTCTCCAACATCAGGTTGGACAGTTCGTGTTGTTTTTCAGGTTTATCCAAAAGTTTTGCAATTTTTGGGAGGGTTGGTGGCAGACTCATCTCAAGTGGCAGAGTCAGTGGCAGGCTCTTGTCTTTTGTTGCAGAAGCATTCTAAGAAGAAGGGGGCAGCCTTCTATGTTATCTCTCTGAGTAGTTAGAATGATGACCATTAAGGGAGGGTATTAGAATAACATCTTTCTATTTATGTTATTAATGGTCATCCAGTAGTTTCTAACTTCGTCTCGTGTTAACGATTGTTTCTTTTAGAAACATCGTCCTTATAATTCTATTTAAGGAGCCTTCGTCTCCTCTATATAATGAACAACATCAATTCTTTGAACATAAACTGCATCCTCCTAACTTGCTTCCTTCAACCTTACATTTGACCGATCATATATATATATATAAACTGCATCCTCCTAACTTGCTTCCTTCAACCTTACATTTGATTGATCATATATATATATATACTAACTATTTCTTTTAAGAGAATATAATCTAAGTATAAATCTATGATCATATTTATATTAAGGAATCATAATTACTTATAAAGCTCAATAATTGCTGCAAGCATCATTATTGCATAATCGAATATAATACATGTGTGTGTGTGTGTGTGTGTATTCATATAAAATATAAATATATAAATTATATAGAGCATACAATAATGATGCTTGCAGCCATTATTGAGCCTTATAAGTTGTTATGTTTCTTTAATATGAATATGGATAATAGATTCTTATACATTTGATTTACACTAACAATATCTTCTGAATACTAAAAACAGATCATACGGGAATAAAGGCATCAAAGGATTCATATCTGACATTTATAAGATATTACTATTCAGCAATTTGTCTGGTTATTGCAGTGTGGTATGAATTTTCTGAGCAACATAATAAGTGATGTAACAATATATATGCATATTTATGATTAACAATATACTGCCAACATGATTGTTCACATATGTCATAATACATATAAATTTGTTTAGTGATACTCTGCAGTTAATTTACTTCATGTAAAATGTATACCTTCATATGTTCTGAATGTTTCCAGCCCTGGTAGAGGAGATAGGGATTACAAGAGGGGTACAATGATGGGGCACTCTCCTAGGTACGCCACTTCGAGGTGGGGACCAGATAGTCCAGAATGAGACCAAGGGGATACAGAGGGTACTGCGCTTCGAGCCTCCGAGGCACCCTATTGTAACCTCACCCCTCCATTATGGTGAATCAGCACAAGAAGTCCAACCGTAGAGAGGGAGATGGTTGGCAAGATGAGGGGATAATGGAAAGGGGACACCTCACTGTGTAGACCACCTCATATGGATGGCATGGGCCACATGAGGCCAAGAGGGATGTTATATCCACTCTTGGGCCTAGGGTAGAGGATCCGAGACACCCCATCAAAGTCACGTTCTCCCATGCTCTCCTGTGGTTGAGCCTTCCAAAGATATTAAAGTGTTTTATGATTGAATTAATAATTTTGTCCTGAATTTACTTATGTTTAATTATGATAATCTGCTAATTAGTATTATTGTGGTAAATGGTTTCTAAGCTGTTTACAGGGCTTCAATCGAGTGAAGGTATTCTCTAACCCATTTGTTTATTTGGAAATTGAGGAATTTGGGCAAAGTTAGGGCATTCCCAATTAGGGGACATTACAATTGGTATCAATGCATTAATCCTGCCAGCCTATGTACAAACCGACTCTAATTAGAATTAACTATTCAGCCTTCTTCTTAAGTAGGCCAATAATGCATTTCCATATGCGTGTACCTTTCTGGTGTGTGCCTCATATATTACATGTATGCTTCATGCTTCCTATGTATACTTTATGTATTACATGTATTCATGTGTATGCTTCATGCTTCCTGTGTATACTTTATGTATTATGTGTACTCATGTGTATACTTGGAGACTTACGAATACTTTGCGACTTACATGTATTGATGTATACCTTGTGCCTTATATGTATTCAAGTGAATACTTTGTGACTTACATGTATTCAAGTGTATGCTTTGTGCCTTATGTGCATTCAAGTGTATAGTTCATGACTTACGTGTATTCAAGTGTATACCTTGTGACTTACGTGTATTCAAGTGTATACTTTGCAGCGTGCATGTATTCATGTGAATACTTTGTGACTTACATGTATTCATCATTTGTGACTTACGTGTATTTATGTATATACTTTGTGACTTGTATTCATGTGTATACCTTGTGACTTACGTGCATTCATGTGCATACTTTGCAACTTATGTGTATTCATGGGTGTACTTTGTGACCCACGTGTATTTAGGCGTATACTTCATGACTTACATGTATTTATGTGCATGATTCATATCTTATGTGTAGTTTTGTGTCTTTCAGATGCATGCTACATGTATTAAGTATATTCATGTGTTTGCTTCATGCCAGGTATGCCTTCAACAAAGATTACTCCATGTGTGTTTATGATAAATTTATGCTTAAAACTATGAAAATGTTGTCTGACAAAATGCTTCTTGAGTTGAGAAGCACTACCAAATTGACTTATCTAAAATTGAATAATGAGGAGTTGTAACTATTGAAGTGAAAAGGTGTGACTCCCTCAAATTTGTGATATAAAAGGGAGAGCATTTCATCCATACCATCATTTGAAGGATCCAATTAAGAATAGAACCATAAGTAATTTTGCAAGAGACTTAAATTAGGTTCTCAAGAATAGTTGATGATGTGAGAAAAGTTGTGACCCTCCAAAAGACCATGACTCCTTTATAATGAAGGGTGGTGAATTCTTCAAGAAATAGATATAAAGGAGGAATCAATTCATTGACATAAGCAATCAATCAAGAAATCAAAAAATCGTAACCCACCTATCGACAAGAAATCAAAATATCAAAATATCAAAAGATTCCTAAGGAACAATCAATCATAACTACTCAACTTAGTTGAATCTAACGATACAACTCGACTTCCAATTCTCAAATGGAAATCCACACAATGCCATCACTACTACATTGAAGCATCATCTTGACCTAGGATGATCAATCTCTTAAAAGTCAAAATAACATTTTTAGAGAATGTAATGGAGACAACTCAATTCTTTAGGAATCTAAAAAATTGGACTCTTGGGAGATCTTAAGAGAAATATTGAAATATATCGTAGGGTATATTCGTCAAGCTTCATGAAGGAAGACACAATTGTTCTAATTAAAAAAATTCGTTCCACTCATTTTTTTGAACAAGACCATATTGCACACACAAATCCATAACACATAATCATACTCAGAGAAACAATAGCAATGCATGGGTTGACCTTATAACCTACAACATTAATCTAAGTAAACTTGGAACTAATGATATAGAAAATATTTTTGAGACTATTTAAACCAAGACTCTTCTTTTCCTAAAGTCATTCTTCTTGATTGGATAGCTCTACATCCATGATTAGGATCGAGAATATCAGTATAAATTTGATACAGACCAAGTTACATTATGGGCCCATAACCCACAAATCCCAGGATCATTCTCGTCTTTCAAACTTTGGAATAAATTGATATTGGAATCAAGTGAAATAAACCATAGAAGCATAAATCTGCAAAAAATCCCGATTAATCGCGATTTTTAAAATCTATAGGTCGACGATTTTTTCCCCGATTTTTTGAAAAAATCGTTGACTTTTTGGTCAATGATTTTTTTCCGTTTCAAACTGCAAAATACGCCAAAAAATGTGTTAAAATCTATAGCGATGAATAAATCGAGAATAGTTTCATGCCAAAAATCATGAGACCATGGCTTGTTGCTTATTGTATGCTTTGGTAGATTTTTTTCGAGCATCCATAGCTTGTTTGAAAGCACTTGTTTTAGGCTTTTAGCCATAGCAGCAAGGCAATGAACTGTTTGATAAAATGATTTGGTAGACATGTATGAAAAATGCGGTAGCATAGACAAGGCAGTGAACTGCTTGAAAAAAATGTCTCAAAGAAGTAGTCTCCTTGGTGATGGATACCATGACAAGCAAATTATATGTCATGACATTTCCATCACCGTCGACACATTTCTTCAGTTTATTTTCAAATAATTCAACACCTTGCTGTGATATTATATATTATGCTTTAGTAGATTTTCCAATACTAGCTTATTCGAGAAAAACACACATTTTAGGCTTTTAGCCATGAAGTATGAAGAAGCGTTAGGCATTTGATAAAATGCTTTAGTAGACATGTATGAAAAATGTGGTAGCATAGAAAAGGTAGTGAACTATTTGAAAAAATGCTTCAAAAATGTGGTCTCATAGTGGAATGCCATATTAATGCCATGACAAGCAAATTGCTATGGTTCATGGCATTCCATCACCCGTGAGATTCACATTCTGAGCGACCCACAAGCTTGATTCAACATATCTATCTTATTATACTATTATGCTTTGATAGATTTTCCAAGCATCATAACTTCATTCAAAAGCACTGTTTTAGTCTTTTAGCCATAAGCGGCCAAGGCGTTGAACTGTTTGATAAAAAGCTTTTGGTAGACATGTATGAAAAATGTGGTAGCATAGACAACTATCACCATCTAATATTTATGCAGTTGTAGTATTTTTTGTGCAATGTAATCAGCGATATGAATATAACCAACAAAATCTATTTTCTATAATTCATGGATTGAACTCTGTATTTTATTTGCTCTCAATGTCTGTATGCTATGGAAATGCCATTAAATTTAAAAAAAAAGTAGTTTCTGACTGTTTTTCTTCAATTTTTTGCGTTTTTTGTAAATCCATTTTTTCCCGATCTTTTCTGATTTTTCAAAAAATCCTGAACTTTTGGTTTGCCGATTTTTTCCCCAAACGATTAATTGCTATGAAATAAACAATACTTTTCCAAGATATGAAAATAAATTTAGTACCAAACATGGGGATATGTCAAAGAGGAGTGATAACATCCGATTGATTTGGAAGGTAGGACAAGAATTGGATATTAGGGTAAAATCCTTCAATTGCTTGCTAGTAATGCTAAACTATTGTAGATCTTTTTTATTGACTTGATCAATCCCATAAATTTGCACTTAAGTATTAATTACTTATGGAAATGACAGATGTTGGACTAATACACTATAAGCTTCTCATTAGAAACAAACTTGCCTCAAACTTTGTTTGAATCTTTACACAAAATAAAACATACTTTATCTCAAGGAAATTGTCATTCAAACATCTAGATCCTTTACACTATAAGCTTCTCATTAGAAACAAACTTGCCTCAAACTTTGTTTGAATGTTTACACAAAATAAAACATACTTTATCTCAAGGAAATTGTCATTCAAACATCTAGATCCTTTACACAAATGCAAAAGTGATTTGACACAAAGGAGTGGGATCTTGATATTCACAACATGCTTGCAATCCATCATCATTTTACATTTCGACAAAGGGTAATGAAGAATTTATATTATTGCATAGGATCCTTGCAATATTGAAATGAGAGAAAACTTGTCTTATGTAACAAATCTTGTCAATGTCCAAAATTTTGGTTTTGTTGTTAAGAGATATTGGGAAATAACAGTATATAAGGCAATAAATTTTCCTCATACTTTAGAGGATGGTATTAACCTTATTGGTAGTAAATCAAGGCAAAGAATACAAACAGTTACTCTCCAAGGACATAGGGCCGGATATAAACAAAACAATCATCACTAGCTATAGAGTTTTCAGCTCTAAATACATCAAAGTATCACAACAAAAGCTAATTACATCACAAGAAGGAGCAATACAAATCTACAAGGCTGATTAGGGATCTTGGTAACTTTGGGTGCATTCTAGATTATGATCACTTGAGGACAAGTGATTTTGGGAAGGGCGGACTGTCATGTCCCCAAAATAGAACACTAAAATTAACTAAGCATTTAAAATAAATAATAAAACTTATTAAAAATATAATAAAAATATTAATAATTTAATAATTAAAATAATAATATAATATCAATAAAATATATATAAAAACTAATATAAAATAAATGTATTAAAATAAGGAGCAGCAATTATAATTATTAAGGCAGCACCCCTAAAAGCAGCGATCAAATGAAAAAGGCAATAATTCATACATAATGGTGCAACGATTCAGATTAATGTTGTGGAGGGAGTGATTCTAATCAAGAGCAGAAATTAATAAACATCAAACAGTAAGTGCATTACCTAGGCAGCGATTAATGCACAAAGGTTAGTGCTTCATTTCTATAGGGCAGCAATCCAAGGAAAAAAGATAATGGAATTAAAAATAAATAAACTAAGGCTTCAGACCAGCGATTAAGGAATAGTTGTGACTCTTGCAAGGCAACGGTTGCATGAGGAGGTATGACTCTCTCAAGGAAAGGATATACAAGGAAGGGTAAATCACTTGTAAGAAGGCATGAAGGAAATGAATTAGAAATCTGAATAAGAACAGAAAATGGAAAGAAATCGAATAAAAAGTAATCAATCAGAAATATCTGCACTGGGTTAAAACAGCGGGTTGGGAAGGAGAGATAAATTATCTATGTTCCACCAAGTTTCGGGAGACGGGGCCTTTCGGGGATGGCAAATTTTTTAGGGGATTTTAGGGGACGGGGGGACGGCTGTATAGTATATATATATATATATATAGGGAGAGAGAGATAAATTTTAAAAATATAGGGAAATTTCAAATTTAAGATATTCATATGAGTAATGATAATCATAACAATCACCAATCATATTGACATATGCATCATAGAATCGAATTATCAAACAAATTAATACTACAGCTACCTAATTGCATCCATGGACCATAATTCAAATTCATGTCAAATAGTCAATGTGCATATGATATAAAATAATAAAATGCCCAAAAGGCTACAAGTTTGTACTACAAATGTCAAAATGACAAAGTCACAAGTGTCCAAAGGCAAAACATAGAAATAGAAAGTATGATGATTGCCACTACTCGGCATCTGCCAACACTGCATCAAAATCAGACTCATAGTCTGAGTCACTGTCACTGTGAGGGGTTAGCTCATCTAATGGAACTCCAACCAATCCCTCCTGTCTCTCCTCCTCATCAATTTGTGTGACATCCTCTGGATCAACATCCCATCGTAATGCTGGAGTCTGTCTATACTCAGGAGTCTGACGATCCTGGAGTCGCAAAGCACTATGCACAGCCACTAATTTTTCTGCCCGTCTAGAGGTCAGCCTATTCCTCTTGATAGAGTGAATAAAGCCGTATGTTGACCAATTCCTCTCTGCAGCAGAGGAACTAGCAACCTGTGAGAGGAGACAAAATTTAAAAACTAAATTAGTAATTTAAATTTACTAATTAGGACATTCAATTTAAATTATGATTATATAAATGTTCAAACTTCAACACTATCACTCATCTAAATCAAATTATGTTAATGATAATCTAAAGTATTACCTGTGAAAGGAGGCGAACAGCAAGCGTCCTCAATTGTGGTGCATCCTTCCCATGCCATGACCACCATCCAATAGGATCCCTTTGAGCTACTGTAGTTCTATCTACCCTGGCCTCTGGTTTGCCGAATGTTGGACCACGGAGATTAACAAAATCAGTGAACTGTGTACGAACTAGACTGGCCTCCTCAATTGAATATATTTTTGCAAGGGCCTTCATAAACCCTTCTTTCACCTCATCATCATCACAAGGAGGCATCCTACCAGGTCTAGGTACATACCATTTGGGATTAAGAGCAAAGGCTGCCATATGAAGCGGGGTGTTCATAGTGTTCCACCGCCTTGTCACAATGGGCCTAATTTTTTGCTCATATAATCCCGAATTAGGATCCTTATCAGAAATTGCTTTCTTCATTTTTCCAAGCATGGAGTCAAAAGTTTCATAAATCTCTCCAAGACTTGGAGAGTCTGTATCAGCATATCTAATGACATCCACAATAGGTGAAATGATGGAGCAAACAAATCTGCAAACAAAAATTTGAAAAAAGACAAGTTAGAACTTAGAAAATAAAAAAATATTAATAATAAAATCATATATATATATTTTTATAAAATCAGCAATCAATAACAAATTATTAATTAACAATTTTTTTACCTCACATTGGACCACCAATTATCATCAAGAATTTTTTGTTTGATGCTTCTCCCTTCTGCAGTGCTTGCCATAGCCCATCTATTCCACTCTGAATTAACCATCATCAACTGTAGAGCCTCCTGTACCTCAAGCATCCTCTCTAACAAAATAAAGTAGCTGGCATACCTTGTTGCTACAGGCTTGAGAAATTCCTTCCTTGAAAATGTCCTAAAGAGGGCAAGTGAGGTGTGATGGTTGCAAATAAACATCTGAATGTCTCTAGCATCTACAACCACCTGGTGCACCCAATCCATCTTCCCTATGTCTTTCAATGCGTTGTTCAACGCATGAACACAACAAGGAGTCCAAAAGATGTGCTTGTAAGCACTCTCAACCATCAAACCTGCTAATCTGCACACACGTGCTGAATCAGTAACCACCTGCACAACATTGGTTGCCCCAACCTCCTCTATAGCCTCTTTCAAAATATTAAATTGGAATTCTGCATCCTTGCGCTTTCCAGAACAATCAATGGCTCTAAGGAAATATGGACCAGCTGAACATGTGACTATGATGTTTATAAGTGGCCGTTGTCTAATATCGGTCCACCCATCCATGATAATAGAGCAACCTGTTCTAATCCAACACTGTCTCATGTCCTCCATCACCACACTCACCTTAGAATATTCTTTTTCAAGGAGTGTAGTACGTAATTTATGTTCTCCAGGGGGAATGTATGAGGTACCAACATTTGCCACATCTCTAAACATTTGTTTGAAGTAGGGAGAACGTGCTACATGGAATGGGATAGCATGGGCATAGAAAAATTTGGCAATGGAAGAATCTGCCACATCTCGTGCTTGCACATTGAACATATTTTCAACTGTATTTTGCTGCTCACTAGAAGTAGCAGCCTTCCTCTTCCCTCTTGTGGAAATATGAACACCACCCGCACCACTACTACCACTACCAACACTAGGACTACCAAGCATAGAGGGCATAGGTGAGGTTGAATGTGCGGATTGAGTTTGCATAAGCTGATCCATAGGCCTTCCTCCGGCCTCCAAGTGCAATCTATAACACTCCATCCTCTCAAAATCTTTTATATCTTTACAACCCTTGACCCCATGGCCTCCAAAACCCAATAGATGAGAATAGACTCTTGTATAGCTCCCATTATATTTTTCTTTGCAAATGTGACATAGCCACAATCTACTACCCCCAGTGTTTTTCCCTTTGCCTTTGTCTATACGTGATGCTAGTTGAAGAAGAGGTTTTTTAGAATTAAAAGGGCCTTTTGCATATTTTTTCAAGTCTTCAGAAGGGATATCAAATGGGTTTGTTTGAGGCTGCCCCATATGAATTGATTGGTTTTCTTCCCCCCTCTCAACATCCCCACTATCTTCACTATTGCTGCTCATTTTGTTTTCTTTTGGTTTTTGCAAACTGAAAATTAAAAAAAAAAACAAAAAATCATACATTTTATCATTTTAACTTAGAAAAAAATGAAAAAAAATGAAAGATAATGAGAGATTAACTTACCTCTTTCACTTCTTTTGTTGGTTGCTTGCTTAATGCTCTCCTTTCTTCCTCCTAAATGCTGGTTTTTCTTCTCCAACAACTCCTTCAAACCCTTCTCTTTCTCTTCTCACTTTTGCTCTTGGCTGCAATTTTATCTTGGCAAGTTAAAATGAGATCAAATGAAGGTAAAAAAAATGTTTTAAGTGGCCATATTAGGGTTGGGAAGGCGTGGGGCCCACAAAGCAATGTTTTAAAAACAAAAAAATTTAAAAAAACACTTTATTTTTATGTCTTTTTTGCTGCTGTGCGATAGGGGACGGCCGGCCGTCCCCGGGACGGTCGAGGGACGGCTAGGCGTCCCCTATCCGTCCAGGGGACGGCCTGGCAGTCCCCTGTCCACTCGGGGACGTTTCTCTCAATCGGGGACGTCCCCGAATTTGGGACTTCTGGGGGACGGCTGACAGCCGTCCCCCAGCGCCCTATCCCAAGCACCGGGGCGGGGCATAATACCGAGGGCGTCCCGGTTTCTTGATAAATTATCTATGGGATTGGGATTAAGTATATTATTGCAAGAATATATGGGGACAGTAAGTTTACATATGATTATAAATACATGTATATCTCCAATATATATATATACACACGATTATGAATAATGATGCTTGCAGCAATTATTGAGCCTTATAAGTTGTTATGCTTCTTTAATATGAATATGGATAATAGATTCTTATGCGTTTGATTTATTAACAATATCTTCTGAATATTAAGAAAAGATCAGACGGGAAATAAAGGCATCGAAGGATTCAGATCTGACATTTAAAAGATATTACTACTCAGCAGTTTGTCTGGTTATTGCGGTGTGGTATGAATTTTCTGAGCAACATAATAAGTGATGTAACAATATATATATATATAATTAACAATATACTGCTGACATGATTGTTCATATATGTCATAATACATATAAATCTGTTTAGCGATATTCTGCAGTTAGCAGTTTGTTTGGTTATTGCGGTGTGGAATGAATTTTCTGAGC
This sequence comes from Sequoia sempervirens, assembly GCA_007258455.2. Classification (NCBI taxonomy): domain Eukaryota; kingdom Viridiplantae; phylum Streptophyta; class Pinopsida; order Cupressales; family Cupressaceae; genus Sequoia; species Sequoia sempervirens. The sequence continues at coordinate 25,407 of VDFB02361500.1, forward strand.
AACATAATAAGTGATGTAACAATATGCTGACATGATTGTTCATATATGTCATAATACATATAAATCTGTTTAGTGATACTTTGCAGTTAATTTACTTCATGTAAAATGTATACCTTCATATGTTCTGAATGTTTCCAACCCTAGTAAAGGAGATAGGAATTACAAGAGGGGTACTGTGACGGGGCACTCTCCTAGGTACGCCACCTCGAGGTGAGGACCAGATAGTCCCAATGTGGCTAAGGGGGTACAGAGGGTATTGCGCTTTGGGCTTAGGAGAGATGGGCTTCCGGGGCACCTTGTTGTAACCTCACCCCTCCATCATGGTGAATCAGCACAAGAAGCCCAACCATAGAGAGAGGGAAATGGTTGGCAAGATGAGGGGATAACGAAAAGGGGACACCTCTCTGTGTAGACCACCTCATATGGATGGCATGGGCCACATGAGGCCAAGAGGGATGGTATATTCGCTCTTAGGCCTAGGGTAGAGGATCTGAGACACCCCATCAAAGTCACGGTTTCCCATGCTCTCCTATGGTTGAGCCTTCCAAAGATATTAAAGTGCTTTATGATTGACTTAATAATTTTGTCCTGAATTTACTTATGTTTAATTATGATAATATGCTAATTAATATTATTGTGGTAAATGGTTTCTAAGCTGTTTACAGGGCTTCAATCAGGTGAAAGGTATTCTCTAACCCATTTGTTTATTTGGAAATTGAGGAATTAGGGCAAATTTAGGGCATTCCCAATTAGGCAACAATACGCAATGAGAAATGTGTATTCAATATTTGGATCAAAGCTCAGGTCAATGCCTTGTTGTATCCATCACATGAGGTATCAATGAGCTTCCCCAATCTACATTGTAGACCTTGGTTTGGGGTGGGTCTCCTTTCATTCCTAATTTTGGTTTTTTATTTCAATGTATAGAAGTTCATAAAAGAGATGTCTACTCGAAACTTAACACTCTTCACCTCATAATCAACATGGAGAACATCCAAGTCATCATCCTGCTAGTAATCCATATACTCTTCTTGAGTCATGGCTTCTCTCTACAAGAAAGTGACTGTTAATAATCTAATACCAATGACTGACTTCAATAGGGTGTCTAGTTCACCATTGAAGATAAAGATTCCATTTGTCCACCATTACCAAAGGCGTAGTGGCATGGTTTGGTCCATGCATTTGCATTCTCCTAGTGGAGAGATCAATGAGCTTTTCTTGTCCATCCTTCAAGGATCTCGTCATGTTGAATGATTCCAACTCTTTATCTTCATGTGCCATCTTCTATTTCCTCCATTCTCTTAGTTGATGTTTGGTCTCTCTATCCTCACTAACATGTAATAACTTTTTTCTTAAACCTCCCTCAAGCTGGCCATGTCTTAGCTTTGCTACCACTATAAAGACCCAAACTAAAAGCACACAAAATCACAAACACCAAAATACCACAGCAATTAGTATTTTTATATTTTACTCAAAGCTCAAGCACACATACAACTTGAAATTCACTAGTCTGATACATCTTACAAATCTAAGCATGCTTGTTTGATAAGTATACAAATCTAAAAACACTTATAAAGTTTCTAAGTCACTCTGAGTTTTGATCTACTCCTTGAGAGTTCCATCACCAAGACAATTTGATTTACCACACTCAAAGGGTTCCCTCTCCAAACACTACCAACTATTGTGACAATATCACAAGCCTAAGTATGTAGTAGCTTTTTATTTTCAAATTTTCAGAGTCACTTTCTTTTTTCCTCTGTAATGTCCTTTTTTGAGACGAGCAAGAAAAGTTAAGAGAAAAAAATAATATTTTATTATTTTTTATTCTAGCGCTCAAGGAGGAGGCTAAATGATATTTATTATGATTTTTGGGGAAGGCAAAATATTTTTATAACTTTTCTATGAGGCTAGGTGACCCCTTTTGGGGGATTAAAAAAATGTTTTAAAAAATTAAAAAAAATTAAAAATATATTAAATTCAAATTTTGGGGCCCAAATTAGGTCGGCCAAATTCAAGGGAAAAGGGGAAGTTTCATTTGGAGGCTTTTCTCATCATGCGAATTATCTCTACTTTTTTTATTTCCACTTTGGTGATTATTCCAAGGACAAAAACCCTTGAGAATATTGGAGGAGTTGGACGAAAACCTAGCTCTTCAATGGAGGACTTCATGACGGAGGTTCACTTGTGCTTCAATGGAGTTTTATGCTATATATTCATGCTCAAATTGCTACATCAACCTAGGCGACTTGAGGAAAGCAATTTATATGTGACCTAGGGTTTCTTCCTAGGATAAGGCGCCCAAGTTGCAAGAGGAGCAACCAAGTTTGGAGGGGAAAATTGCGGCAAGTTTGGACGGTTTGCATGATTTCAAGGCTTGCAAACCCTACAGTCAGACCAACAGGCCAGCACACCCTTGTGGTAGGGTATTGGAGTCATTCATCATCATATATTTGCATTTTACTTGCATTTGTGTGAGCTGGTGCAAGTTCACCCAGCTAGGGTTAGGATAGAGCATCATTTTCATGACATCTTTGGGGTTTCTTCATATCAGCAAGCAACTGTTTGTTGTTGGGCATGTTTGGAGCCCATTTCATAATGTTATTGCATCCATAAGTAGGTCTGATTTTGTAGCAGCAAACTGAACATTCAGATTATCAGAATTTGGCATGTTTTGGTGAATATTTTGATGATTCATTGTGCCGGTTACATACTTGTTCATGGTTAAAGAAAACTGTTATGATTTTTTGTCATTGGGAAGATTAAATGCTGCTGCTAATAGATGTTTAGACTCAGAAATTTATATCAGCAAATTAGGGTTTGGGCAGAAATTTGAAATCAGAAATTAGGGCATAAATCTGTGTTGCAAAAATTAAAAAATAGCATATATTTCAGTTGGGATATTTCAGAGGTATCAGAGCAAGGATTCTGCGAGCTTGTAGAGAAATTAGTGTCAATGTGAATCATGGGAATGAGAGAGAAGGACAATGAAATTGCGGCCTCCAAAATTGCTAGATGGTATGGAAGGTATCAAAAATATAGGGATCTTCTAACATTCCAAGAATATTTAAGATCGACAGGAAAAACTATACACGTGAATGAGGATATTATCAGAATCTTTGATGAGTACTTAGGTGAACCTGAAGCTATCAAGGCTACAGAGTCTTTTGACAGGTACTACTTAAGAAAAAGAGAGGAAGAAGAGTCAATATTGTGTGTTGAAGATGTGCCAATAGTTGCAAATGATGGCCAAGGAACATCCACTCACTTTTCAGGTGTGGAAGTGATCAAACCCTATGATGATAATCTGCAATGTTTGGAAAAGTTTGACGGTTTACAAGATAAGGGTTATGCTATTGTGAAGAGTGGTAAATCAATAGTCATTGACCCGCCTATAGGTGACCAGGGTTCTAGAACAGCCATTGAAGAAAAGCATGTTGAAATTGTCCAAGTGATAAAAGAAGAATTGTTTCCTTGTAATCAGCCACATGAAGATATGGGTATTACTAATGATCCATCTCTTCAGCATAGTCTTACCACATTATATCTACATCATAGTGGCAAGGAATGCAATGAGCAAAATGACTTGGGTAGATTGGATCATATAGCCCTTTTGCATGGCATGATAGAGAAGTTCAATTTAGGATTGAGAAAAATTGTGTGAAAGGATGTGTGGAAAAGAACATTATTTTCAAAGAGCTGGCTTGTTATGATCCAGCTCTAGCTTCAAAACAGAAATTAGATGAAGATGTCAAATCAGAAAAACAGTCATCTATGGCCGTCACACCTATGAGGTGGTTTTCACATGAAAATGCAGATTTCAGTTATGAGATGGATGATACAACTTTTGGAAATGAGGGTATGCATGAAAGGATGTTCATGGGACAAAGCTACATACAAGGTATGTCATTCCCTAGTAAGTTTGATGGTCCTTGTTTCATGCACATTTTGTTGAAGAGCTGATCATAAAGACTAAGGGATGGCCTAGTAAGAAGATCCTACAGTTTGATAATGTTTGGTTTGTCATGGATATTACACCTTGGAGTTGGTCTGAAACTATGGGACTCACATACACGGATGAACCAATGATGTTGAGAGCTAGTGATAAGAACACAACACCTAAAGTAGATGAAGTTGCTCTCATATGCTTTCAGTAGGATGAGGATTCACTTCTTACATCAACCAATTAGGAGTACATCTGTCTTCATAATGACCACAAGAAAGAAGGGCATGTTGTCACAGGATGTGTCAAATCAGTGATGATTGATCAAATTTATGAAGGTGGTGTTGAAGACAAATCAGAAATGTTGCATGGAGATTTTGGGTCTCATAAGTCACATCACTTGGAAGGGCAATTGAAGGTGAATGATAGTCAAATTGTGTCAGCCCTAACTCACTTTGATGATATTCATAAGATGATGGTAGATTTGTGTTGGAAGGCACTAAGTGAACATGAAGATTTAGCTTGCAGCCGAGGGAGAGAAATTATGGCACATGACACACTTGATTTTCCATTCAAGACATCTCTTGGACCAGCACTTGATGATGGACAACTAACAAAGGATGAAGACTTGTTTGAGTCCCTTGAAGGCACTACAAAGAGGTATGATGAAAGCTCTGATTTTCTGTTTTATGACAGTAGTCATATTTCCTTGCATAAACATGAGATTGCAGCTATGTCACAAGATGGGAATGATATTGTGGGATCTCCCAATGTTGGCACTCAAGATGTGAGTGTCAAATACAAGGAATGTATTGTGGATTCAAGCCACAAAGGTTTTGATTTTGCATACCATACTATGGAAGATGTGAAGAAGACACAAAACGTGTGATGGGTGGTTGCAAAGAGCTAGGAGGGCAAAGATGTTGGCTGCCCAAACGAAACAGCACTTACAAGTGATCAAGGAACATTGTAACCAGCTAGATCAAGCAAGGAGGCAAAGGGAGTCACAGCTTAGATTTCTAATTCTTCCAAGGGAAGATTGCTTAGTGGTGGAGCAAGCAAAAGAAAGGTCTCTTGAAGAAAGTAATGAAGAACATTCAAATTTGGGTGAACATGAAAAGAGGTATGATTCAGAAAATTTTGTTTGTACACATAGTTTACATCATGAGGATCATGAGTTACCTCTTTCAGAGAGCCCATTAAAGGCTCAAATCATAGATATGAATGGGATAGTTGAGCATACACCTTTTGGACCAGCCAACCATGTGATGTATACATGTATAGTTGGAGACATTGGTGGTTTAGATTTGGTTGAGCCATTGGTCATTCATGGAGAACTTGAGGGGTTTACTTGTGATGATACAATTCCATCATATAGATGACTCCTTGGTGAAGCATGAGGCTGCCCTAATTTCGGGACTTATAGCATCATGGATGCAAATTCAAATGAAGACACTATGGAAAGGTGTGATAATTGTTCTAATTTTCTGATTTGGAATAGTAGTCTTTGGGTTTTGCATAATCTTGAGTTGGCTGCTCTTACTCATGAGGATGATAGTAAGAAATCTTATTCTACTATTGCCACTCATTTGGGAGACAAGTATGAGGTCTTATTTGTGTGTCCAAGACACAAGAGGACCAGGTTAGTACAACATGTCATGAGAGAGGCAAAGAAGATTCAAAGTATGTGGCATATGAAGAATGAGCCTTATATGGTGGCCAAGCAAGTGGAGAAATCAAGTTTGAGGTATGGCTCAGCCATTAGGGATCAAACACTAGTGCTATGCCTTCATATGTAGAAAAAGATATGGGTTATGCAGATTTGGTTTGGTCTTTGATCATTCATGGAGCACTTGAAGATTTTGCTTGTCATGAGTCTCATCACGTTGATGGCTTTTCGGTCAAATATGTAGCTACTCTATTTCAGATATTTGTGTTGCATGCCATGGAGACACTTGCCTTTATTGGGCATACTTGGGAGGTGAAGTTGCACTTTGTCGCAAAGTATGGAGGTATTGCTATAATGTTTGGTTTTGAGTTACTAATGCTTGTATTCCAGCTGGATTATGTCATAGGGATTGGGAGAAAGCATGAAAATCTTGGCCTTCTTGCCCTAGTTCATGAGGATCCACTCCACACTTTGCTAGGAGATGGCTGTTTTTCCTTATTGCACATGGATATCCTACAGGCCACTTGGAGGACAGCAGCTGTTTGGGTGTTTTGGAAAGGTTTGGATCATCACTTCATCATTGAAGAATGACAAATGAATGATACTCTATCATCATATGACATTGGCAATGATATTTGCACTCACTTGGGTCTAATTTTCAGTTGAGAGGTTCCCATTCTGATCTATATCAGCAGTATAGGAGGGGCTGATATGTTCTTCTATGCACCTACGGGGGGCATCTTGCACATTCATGAGGAATCCTTCGAAGTTGGAGAGTTGGTTGATGTTGATAGTTCCTTGAGGTACATATATCTCCTAAATTTTGATAAATATGGCAATATGATGATATGGGATCTAGGTGGTGGTATGCTTGTCATTGCTTGAGGACAAACAATTTCGGGAAAGGAGGATTGTAATGTCCCTTTTTTAGGCGAGCAAGAAAAATAAAGAGGAAAAAAATTATTATTTTTTTATTTTGAGGCTTCTTTGACTGCGTTTCTAGCGTGATTTTTAGTTCTTTTGGGCACGTGTTTAATCTCCTTATCTGGCCGTGATTTTGAAACATCTTGAGCCACTATCTTCAGCCTTCATCTGGGCACGAATTTTGTTCCTTTTTTGGGTGTGATTTCTACTATCTTTTGGTCGCGTTTTGTAAAATCTGCTCACGTTTTTTAGAGGGTTTGTGTGGTGTGTTTTTCTAATCTTAAGCCATGGTTCTTCAGTTTTGTCGATTGATATTCTGTTATGGGTTTTAATATTTTTTTCCCTTAAAAAAATCATTTGTGGGTTTTCATATTTTTTTCCCTTAACAAAATCATTTGTGGGTTTTAATATTTTTTCCCTTAAAAAAATCATTTGTGGGTTTTAATATTTTTTCCCTTAAAAAAAAAAAAAAAATCAGTTTATCTAGGTTTTTAATAATTTGTTTCCATGGGAAAGAAAAAAAATCTCGATGGGTTTTCAAATTTTTGACCCTTCAAAAAATTTTGTTTGGGTTCTAAAATTTTTTCCTAAAAAATCATGGGAGGGTTTATAATTTTTTCCTCAAAAATTAAGGATTTGCTCCTAGTCAAGGTTTTCGCAGTTCGGGAGGGTTCTCTAATTTTTGGAATGGTTTTACAGTTTTTCCTTACAAACAATGTTTTGTAAGTTGATCCGTGTTTCGGAATTTGTGCCAGCTACCTATTTTTGGGCTTCTGTAATTCGCAGAGTTGCATGGGATTCCTTTGTGCGTTTTTACCATTTTTTCCCAAAAAACGATGATTTGTAATCTTGGGTTTGGCAATATTTTCCTCAAAAATCATACTTTGCTACAGTCTGTTTTCAGTTGCACCTAGAGTTGTTGGGGCAAACATCTGCACAGCTGACTTCTTGCAATCTATTCTGGAGTGTCGTGCTCATCTGCAAAAGTTTGGAGGGTTTGTCGATTTTTCCTCAAAATCGTGGCCATTGTTCTCGGTGTGTCTCTGGTTACAAGGAGGGACAGTTCTCTAACATCAGGTTGGACAGTTGGTGTTGTTTTTTGGGTTTATCCAGAAGTTCTGCAATTTTTGGGAGGGTTGGTGGCAGACTCATCTCAAATAGCAGAGTCAGTGGCAGGCTCTTGTCTATTGTTGCAGAAGCGTTCTGAGAAGAAGGGAGCAGCCTTCTTTGTTATTTTCTCCGGGTAGTTAGAACAATGACCATTAAGGGAGGGTATTAGTATAATATCTTTCTATTTTTGTTGTTAATGGTCATCTAGTTAGTTTCTAACTTCGTCTGTTGTTAACAATAGTTTCTTTTAGAAGCATCGTCTTTGTAATTCTATTTATTGAAGCTTTTTGCTTCTTGTAATGAATAACATCGATTCTTTGAACAGATATTTCTTATGATTTTTAGTGTGAAGGAAAAACATTTTTATAATTTTTCTATAAGGCTGGGCGACCCTTTTTGGGGGTTCAAAAATAAAATAAAAAACATTAAAAAAATATATTTCGAAAGTTGGGGCCCAAATTAGGTTGGTCAAATTGGAGGGAAAAGCGGAAGTTTCATATATATACAAGTTTCATGACGGAGGTTCACTTGTGCTTCAATGGAGTTTTATGCTAGATATTCATGCTCAGATTGCTACATCAGCCTATGTGACTTGAGGGAGGCAATTTCTATGTGCATTTGACCTAGGGTTTCTTCCTAGGATAAGGCACTCAAGTTGCAAGAGGAGCGACCAGGTTTGGAGGGGCGAATTATGGCAAGTTTGGATGGTTTTGCATGATTTCAAGGGTTGCAAACCCTACAGTCAGACCAGCAAGCAGGTGCACCTTTGTGGTAGGGTTTTGGAGTCATTCATCATCATATATAAAAAATTTACTTGCATTTGTGTGAGCTAGTGCAAGTTCGCCCGGCTAGGGTTAGCATAGAGCATCATTTTCATTGCATCTTTGGGGTTTCTTCATATCAGCAAGCAACAGTTGTATGTTGCTGGGCATGTTTGGAGCCCATTTCATAGTGTTATCCCATCCATAAGTAGGTCTGATTTTGTAGCAGCAAACTGAACATTCAGATTATCAGAATTTGGCATGTTTTTGGTGGATGTTTTGAATCTTGATGATTCATTATGCTGGTTACATACTTGTTCATGGTAAACAAATCTGCTATGATTTTTGATGTCATTGGGAAGATTAAATGCTGCTGCTAATGCATGTTTAAACTCAGAAATTTATATCAACAAATTAGGGTTTGAGCAGAACTTTGAAATCAGAAAATTAGGGCATAAAACTGTGTTGTAAAAATCAGAAAAATCGCATATATTTCAGTTGGGATATTTCATCCTCCTGGTGCTAACTGTTAACACTTTTGTTTTAGAAAACACTTTTGAAGATACGGTTAATTTTTTAGGAGTGTTTTATAAAGCAAACGGGAAGCCTCATGTAAAAGCTTGTTGTTTGGAAATTGTAAACAAAAGAAAAATTAAGACTTTGACCAAGTCCTTTTTGGAAATTGTAAGCAAAAGAAAAATTAAGACTTTGACCAAGTCCTTTTTGGGGGGAAAAGAAAAAGGTTTCACTTTTGCAACCCCACACAGCAAAGAGATTTGTTTAGGGTTTTGTCTTTATGGCACTGAAAGAGTATATGGAGATGGTTGAGCAAACAAAGGGCATATTGCAGAGGTTTGAGGAGATAAAAATGACACGTTCTGGAAGGAAGATTAATGGCATGTTGTAGAAAACTCAGGGTTTTAGAGCCATGTCGCAAGGGCATTGGATATTTTTGGGGTTTCCACTTGCATCTCCATCTACATGGCAAGCTGCATACCTTTACCTTTGCGCAGTGACAGGTATGCCAACATCTTTTGAGATTTCTACATATCGGCATATATCTTTGTTTTGATGTCATTTGCGCATGGAAAAATCTGTAGAAGTTTCTCAATGGAGAAAACTATGTATGATGAAAACTATGGGGCAGCCTTTCTCAACCTTAATGTGTCTAAATATATTTATTTAGTCTCTGTTCATTTCTTTGAAATCCTTAGGCCCAGGGTTGTCAAAGGAATGACTTATCTCTGTCCAGTATCATGATGATAGTCTTGTCATCAAAGGTTCCAAACTAGTTTCAAAGAAACAGTGATATATTGCAAGAGTTTGGTTTGAGATAATGGGCTATGAGAATCAAAAGGGTTCAAAGAATAATGAGCAGATATGTGAAGGTCCTAAGGCTATGTCATTTAGAGGATAGATACCACTCACATAGGATAGTCAAAAGAAAAGTATCAGCAAGAAAACTGTGTAATCATCATGAAGGGCAGCTCACAGTTCAGAGTTATGAGAAGACAATGAGGCAGGTGAGTTTGATGAGGAAACAAGACTTGTTGAACATAAATTAAAACGTATGTCTATTGGCTTTAGTAGGCTCAGTGACTCCTCAGGTATATCTAGTTAGTGCAGTGCCAAAGGATGTTACAAAGAATCGATGTTGTTATATTAAACAAAGGAACGAATGTTCCTTAAATAGATTACAAAATACGATGTTTCTAAAAGAAACAATCATTAAAAAAGGACTAAATTAGAAAAAGCAACGAGATGACCATTAACGACAAAAATAGAAAGATATTATTCTAATACCCTCCCTTAATGGTCATCATTCTAACTTCCTAGAGATAACAGAGAAGGGTGCCCCGTTCTTCTCAAAACGATGCTGCAACAAAAGACAAGAGCCTACCACTGACTCTGCCACTTGAGATGAGTCTGCCACCAACCCTCCCAGAAACTGCAGAACTTCTGGAAATAACAACACCAACCGTCCAACCTAATGTTGGAGAACTATCCCTCCCTGTAACCAGAGACACACCGAGAACAGCTGCTACGATTTTGAGGAAAAATCGGCAAACCCTCCAAACTTCTACAGATGAGCATGAGGCCCCAAAACAGACTGCAAGAAGCCAGATGTACAGATGTTCACCCCAGCAATGCCAAGTGCGACCAAAAAACTAACTACAACAACCCACGATTTTTGAGGAAAATATCGCCAAACCCAAGATTACAAATCATCTTTTTTTTAAGAAAAAACGGTAAAAACCAAATACCAGAGAGCCCTCCTGAATAACAAAAACCCTGACTACGGTATACAGGAGAAAAACTCTTAATTTTTGAGGCGAAAATTATAAACCATCCCAGAATTTTTAAAACCCAGAAGACAGATTTTATTTTTTTTTACGAGACAAAAATATTTAAAAACCTAGAACATTGATTGTCAGCTTGAAAAACAGAGGGTTTGGAACCCTAACCACCAAAAAGTAGAACAAATCTGCACAAAAACCGAGGCACAGAAAACGATGCACCCATAAAAATCCAAAGGCAACCCAAAAAATGTCTCGAAAAACCGACCAAGAATCTGCAATCAAAAAAAAAATTGGACTTGAACCAAAGGGTCAAAACCCTAGCCGAAAATGCAGAAACCCTAGGCGACCATAGATGAACCAGAAAAATGCAAAAAAACGCACAGAAAATTCTAGAAATCACGCTTGGTCAAATGCACGAATGGTGCCCTTGAATTTGCAAAAGAACAGTCCCAAAGATTCTCGAAAAATTTAGACTGGAAATAATTTTGAAAAAAAAACGAAATTATTAAATTTTTCGAAAAAATTACTTTTACTACTCTAATACCATGTTACAAAGAATCGATGTTGTTGTTATATTAAACAGAGGAACGAATGTTCCTTAAATAGATTACAAAATACGATGTTTCTAAAAGAAACAATCGTTAACAAAAGACGAAGTTAGAAAAAGCAACGAGATGACCATTAACGACAAAAATAGAAAGATATTATTCTAATAAAGGATACTCCCTTGGAAGATCGTTTGAGGCAAAGCCACTATTAAAATAATATTTATTGTTTATTATTTAATGCTCAATATTATATTTTATTGTAATTTTTCGATATGAGCGTTTCTTAACATTCTTCTTCAGTTTCTTTCAGAAACTTACTTTTCCTGTAAATCCTTGTAAATTATTTATTGAGCTTTGCTCCATTTGTAAATACATTAAATATTTTACCATTGCTCTCGTTACATGGTATTAGAGCCAGAAGTTATTGGCGCCAATTGTGATTTTTGATTTTTCAAATATCCTATGAAAATTGCGTCTTTCCTTTGTTATCACGTGATTTTCCTTTGCAAGTTCTTTCTACAAAAATTGCTATTAGGTTCTGGCACGATTCTGGATTTCATGGGGTTTTTTTTATTCCTAAAAGTCGTGTCCTTGTTCTCACTACAATTTCCACGGTTTTTAGTGACCACCTCTGTTCTTCTGGCGCGTTTTGGAAGGTGTGCGACTTCTTGAGTGTTTTTGGTGGTCAGGATTTCGTTGTTTGTTTTGTACATGATTTCCAAACTTCATCATCGCGACTTCCAAATGTCTTCTCTGCCGGAACGAGGGTTTTCTCCTGCATTTTCTTGGCCGCACAAATTCAATCAATTTCTGGGCTCGATTTCAACCCGCACGACCTCCATTTTTTCCAGCTTCTGTGACATGTTTTTCTCTGCCTTTCTAGGCATGATTTTGCTTATTTCCTGGTCGCATTTTGTCATCTCTGTCTAAGCATGTTTTTCCTATTTTCTAGCGCCGAATTCTGCTCGTTGTTGACACGATTTTCTAGAAATCGTGAGCAAAATTTTATTCTAGATGCAAAGGATAGGGTTTTTGAAAAATTATTTGTTTTTCAAGCCAAAAAAATTTCCTGATCACAAATTCTTTTTGGGTTTTTCAAGACAATTTTTGGGTAGTCATCAAAATTTTCTGGGTGTCGTAATCCATGCATTGGAATTTGTGCCAACAAATTTGTCTTATTTTTGTGCCTGAAACTACCTCAATACATTGGAATTTGTGTCTTGGGTTTCGTGCATTCAATTTTTTTCAACCTCTTCGATCTCTTGTTTTTTGTGCCTCGAAAAGCATGCAAGATGGCGAGTTTGAACAACATAATGTTAGAAGGCAGTCAACGATTCACAACAGAAATTATAATACCTGGAAGCAGCGAATGATGACTATCTTTGAATATCACTGCCTTGATCAGATTGTTCTAGGCAATGCTACTCGTCCCACAACGGTGGGTAAAGACCAGGAAAAGTTTGATGAGCAAAATCGTGAAGCGGTGATGCATTAAGCTTTCAATTATCAATGATCAGCTTCCACAAGTTCCATTGGCAAAACAGCTGCCGAGATTTGGGAGCACTTGAAAACCTTGCATGAAACCTCCAACAAGAGTTATTAAAAATTATTTAGACAAAATTATTTAATGCTCAATTGTGCATCTCTTACATTTTGCTTTTTTTTAGTAGATTTTGGGTCTGTTGTGTCGCCTCTGTAGCTTTTCTATTCTTATTCTTTGTAACGTCTATTGTCAGTTGACTCTGTCATGCATAACCATCAACTGCTTCTCTGACTGAAACATTTCATGCATTCGCCTATGGCATGCATTCTCTCCGTTTTGTATATATTCATTTTACTTTATGGAAATTTCAATGCTTTTGCTCTCCATTTTATCATGGTATTAGAGCGGTCTAGGTCTGACTCCCTCACAGAAGGCCCAGGATCTTGGGAGGGCAAGTTGATTATCCAATGAATTTGTGTGGCTTTCAATTATGCATGCGTCTTTGATCGAGCATCCTATGTGTGTCTCAATTTGTGAGTTGGTATTTGGCGCTTCTCAGTTATCGACTCCTTTCAGTCGTTGTTTCCGATGGGTACACTAATACAGTCACATCTTGGTCCGATATGCATCATTTGGTTGGTTTTTTAAAAAATTCCTAAAAATTATTTTTCTGGGGGGGTTTAATGATTTTTCCTTAAATTATTTTTGGGGGTTTTATAATTTTTTGCCCTTAAAAAAATTATCTGATGGGTTTTATAATTTTGTCCCATTAAAAAATTATTTGGTGGGTTTATAATTTTGTCCCATAAAAAATTATTTGCTTGGTTTTCTGATTTTTTTGCCTGGAAAAATCATGGGAGGGTTTATAGTTTTTTCCTGAAAAATTAAGAGTCTATTCCTGTTTACCCTAGTCAGGGTTTCCATTGTACGGGAGGGCTCTCTAATTTCTGAAGGTTTTACCATTTTTCCTTAAAAACGATGTTTTGTTTTTCGTACCAGCTACTTTTTGGGTTTCTGTAATTTGCAGAATGCGTGGGATTCCTTTTTGGGTTTCACTGTTTTCTCCAAAAAAACGATGCTTTGTAAACTTCAGTTTCAAGGTTTTGCGGTTTTGTCCTCAAAAATCGTGGTTTGTTGCAGTTTGTTTTTGTCGCACCTGGAGTTGTTGGGGCGAACATCTACACAACTGGCTTCTTGCAGTCTGTTCTGGGGCATCGTGCTCATCTGCAAAAGTTTCGAGGGTTTGTCGATTTTTCCTCAAAATCGTGACAGCTTTGTTACCCAACATCAGGTTGGATGTTTTGTGTTCAGTTTTCGTCTTTTTGGGAGGGTTGGTGGCAGACTTATCTCAAGTGGCAGAGTCAGTGGCAGGGTCTTGTCTTTCGTTGCAGAAGCGTTTTGAGAAGAAGGTGGCAGCCTTCTCTAGGTAGACTTAGTTAATCGATTGAGCATTAAGGGAGGGTATTAAAATTATTTAGACATAATTATTTAATGCTCAATTGTGCATCTCTTACGTTTTGCTTTTTATTCGTAGATTTTGAGGCTGTTGTGTCGCCTTTGTAGCTTTGCTATTCTTAGTCTTTGTAACGTCTATTGCCAGTTGACTCTATCATGCATAACCATCAACTGCTTCTCTGACTAAAACGTTTCATGCATTCGCCTATGGCATGCATTCTCTCCGTTTTGTATATATTCATTTTACTTTATGGAAATTTCAATGCTTTTGCTCTCCATTTTATCAAGAGTCGTGCATTCTTTTTGAAGAACCAACTGTTCTCCATCATGATGGATGAGAGAATGTCCCTACAGGAGCATCTGACAAAGATTCAAGACATCTGTGATCAGTTGGAGGCAATTGGTCAAAAGATGGAGGAAGAAGACATGGTAGTAATCACCTTGAAAAGCCTACCAAAGTCTTATGAGCACTTTGTTGAAACCCTGAACATTACATCGACTAATGTTGATCTAAAGTTTTCGAAGCTTTGTACCATCCTCTTGCAACGGGAACGCTAGAAACAACAGTTTGGTAGTAGTGCCTCATCGTCGTCTACAGACCAAGCTTTTGCAACTAAGTCTCAGCCTAAGAATAAAGGGAAAGGTCAGCCTTCGCAGCAGAAAGGCTCAAGTCAAACTCCAGGCAGCCCTAAGAAAAAGAACATTCAGTGTAATTACTGCCACAAATATGGTCATATGAAGAAGGATTGTTGTCAGCGTTTGGCTTCTGAACAAAAGAAGCAGGGAAGGTCTCAACAGGAAAGCGAATGTCGTCAAGCACATTGAGCAGAAGGAATCTACCTTTTACGCGTTTATGGCTAAACGACCTGTAGATCATGTGAAGTCCTCTGCCTGATACATTGATTCAGGTGCTTCGCGACACTTTACCCATCGGCATGATTGGTTCACAGACTTCTCTCCCTTCAGTGACTCAGTTATTTTTGGAGGAGGTGAAGAGTATACAGTTGTCGACAAGGGCACTGTTCAGATTCAGTCTAGTGGGACAAATCTTGTATTCCTCAATGTATACTACGTTTCTGGCATGGAACTAAGCCTTCTCTCTATCAGTTAGATTATGCGGCATTCTCCTCAGTTGGATGTGGTATTCAGTGCACACAAATGTTTGATTGTTGATTGGGAGACTCACACCACTGTGGTTGTTGGTATTGAGGATCATGGTCTATACAAACTTGTGGATACAAGTGAATCTCTAGAGTTAGCCATGGCAGCCAGAAATTTTGCTATTGCCAATCTTTGGCATCAGCGGTATGGGCACTTAAATGTCCACTATCTCTCTCAGCTAGCTCGAGAGGGACTTGTAGCTGGTTTACCTAAGATCCAGACTCAGCATCATGGCGTTTGTGGAGCTTGTCAGGCTGAGAAGCAACACAGAACACCATTCACAGATGGTGACTCATGGCGACCCTCTAAGGTACTGTAGTTGGTTCACGCTGATGTATGTGGACCAATGAATACACCTTTTGTCACTGGTTGCAGGTATTTCTTGCTTTTTGTTGATGATTTTAGTCGTAAAATGTGGGTGTACTTTCTTATAGACAGAAATCAGATGTGTTTACTGTATTTCAGAAGTTTAAGGCCTTAGTAGAAAAAGAGTCTGGTTGTTCCATAATCACTCTGAGGTTAGATAGTAGGGGGAATTTTGTTCTACTGCTTTCTCCAACTTCTATGATACACATGGCATCAAACACCAACTAACCACACCCTACACTCCTCAGCAAAATGGTGTTGTCAAGCGACACAATCGTACAATCACTAAGATGGCTCGCTCCATGTTACAACACAGGAGTGTTCTGAATAAATATTGGGTAGAAGCAATCTAGATTGTTGTCTATCTCCTTAATCGGTCTCCTACATAGGCTGTTAAGGGGAAGACTCCTAAGGAAGCTTGGACTGGTCGTAAACCTAGGATCAGTCATCTAAAAATCTTTGGCTCTTTAGCATATGTATGGATTTCAAATGCTTATGTTCACAAGGTACAGTAACAACCATAAGGCTTACCAGTTGACTGATGTAGACACTAATCATCTCATCTTCAGTCGAGATGTTGTCTTTGATGAAGAACGAGGACCTTTTCACCTTTCCTCGTCTATGCAGCATTCTAAGGATCAACCTTTGAAGGCTTCTGATTTGGGTGTTCGTCTTTCGTTAGGTCCACCTAATGGGAGGGATGATGAAGATTTTGTCTTTGATGACGCTCAACCTGATTTTCCTCTGGATGATATTGATCTTCCACCTAATGAACCTGTTCCAACTCCTCCTGTTACATCTGATGTTGGCACTTCTCCTCTCCAGCCTAAATAGTGGGCTAAGACTATTGGTGATCTTCATGATGATGAGCTCATTGAGGGGAGATCGTCCAGAAACAAGAGCAAACAGTCGCATACAATTCATTTTGCTCTCATGGCCAACATTCACAATGTCTATGAGCCTCAGACATATTCAGAGGCTAAAGGAATTCCTGAGTGGGAAAAGGCTATGGAGGCTGAATATCATAGTCTTCAGAAAAATCACACTTGGGTCCTTTCTGATCTTCATCCAGGGAAGAAGCCCATTAGCTGCAAATAGGTGTATAAGGTTAAATACAAAGTTGATGGAACCCTTGACAAGTACAAAGCTCGTCTTATTGCTAGGGGGTTCTCACAGAAGGAAGGCATTGACTACAAGGAGACTTTTGCTCCTACAACCAAGATGAGTGCCATACGGCTCGTCCTTGCCTTAGCAGCCCAATTTGGTTGGCAAGTTCATCAGATGGACGTTAAGAGTGCTTTCTTAAACAGTGAGTTGAAGGAAGAAGTCTACATGACGCAGCCTCCAAGGTTCAAGGTTGTCAGTAAAGAACACAAGGTGTGCAGACTGGTAAAAGCACTCTATGGCCTGAAACAGGCTCCTTGGGCTTGGTACATCAAGATTAACAAGTACCTCACAGATCATGGCTTTCAGAGGAGTCCATCTGACTCTAATTTGTACGACAAACATACTGGTAGTGATATTCTTATTCTTGTTGTCTATGTGGATGACCTGATCATTACTAGCAACTCGGCACATTTGATCGCTTAGATCAAACAAGATTTGTGCAACACATTTGACATGACAAATTTGGGACTTTTGCATTATTGTTTAGGTGTTGAGGTTTGGCAAACAAAGAACAATATCTTCATCTCCCAATCCAAATATGCTCGAAGTCTACTGGATAAGTTACGAATGCAAGATTGCAAACCTGCCTCCACACCCGTGGAAAAAGGGCTCAAGTTGTCAACTAAATTAGGCTCACCTATAGTAAGTAAATCCTTGTTCAAGCAACTAGTGGGCAGTCTCATCTATCTCACTGCCACTAGACCTGACCTCAATTTTGCAGTGAGCTACATTTCACACTTCATGACAGCCCCCAAGGCTGTTCATTGGGTAGCAGTGAAGCGTGTGCTGCATTATGTGAAGGGCACTTCTGATTTTGGACTTCTTTACACTAGGGGTCATGATCCTAGACTAATTGGTCACACAGACTCGGTTTGGGCAGGTTCAGTTGTTGACAGAAAATCAACATCTGGCTATGTGTTCAGTTTGGGATCTGGGTATGTGTTCAGTTGATGACAGAAGCATGAACCAAAAATCCAGTCTTCCATGAACGAACCAAGCATGTGGAAACTCATTGTCACTTCATTCGGAAGCTTGTTGAAGATGGATCAGTTAAGTTGTTGTATGTTCCGACAGAGGAGCAAACATCAGATATTCTCACCAAGTCACTCGGTCCAGATAAGTTTGTAAAATTTAGAGGGCATCTTGGTGTAGTTGACAGATTGAGCATTAAGGGAGGGTATTAAAATAATATTTATTATTTATTATTTAATGCTCAATATTGTATGTTAGTGTAATTTTTAGATAAGAGCGTTTCTTGACATTCTTCTTCAGTTTCTTTTAGAAACTTGTTTTTCCTGTAAATCCTTGTAAATTATATATTGAGCTTTTGCTCCATTTGTAAATACATTAAATATTTTACCATTGCTCTCGTTATAGCCGCAAGAGGCAGTCATAGGATAAGTTTGAGAAGATAGTTTCAGTCCTCCAGAAACCTTGCAGATTGTCTTTCTGTGACTGATGATGTAGAGTGATCTGCACTTGAAGGTGTTACCAGGGTTGATCTTGCCAGAGATTCATCAGGAAGGCAGTCATGGATGACTGTAACAATAAAAGGACTTATAACAAATGGACAGAATTAAAGACCTTTCAGTTGACAAGAAGTGTTCAAGAAGGCAATATTTATGAATGTACAGTGAAAGGTGCAATGACAGTGCCATTAAAAGGATACCATTTAAAGGCAACATTGGCAGATGACAGTTCAGATATATTCATGTGACAGAGAGGTAAATGACATCCGCCAACAATGGGACAGTCACAATCTTAATTGATTGGAATGGCAGTGACCCAAGGACAATCTCACTTATCTTTCAGATACAATTTTGTTCTACAATGTCCCCTTCTAGAATGTGCTACTGCTTGTTAGACAGGAATTTAATACAAATTTAGAAGGAAAGCTTATACAGCTATAGGCAGTTTTCAACAAAACAAAGCATAGTTAATGCATATATAGTGATGAGGGTCTGAGCAAGATAAGCATGCTGATGACAGTTGAAAGCAGTCTAAAAGACCAGTACATAATCATAAAATAAGTCAGCATATAGAGGTTGCAAAGTTTTATGCCCAGAGACAGGTATATATGAGTGAACAATGCATGAACACAAGAGTGTGACAGTCACTGTCAAGAGAGGCAGTCCTTTGACATATTCATAGTGAATGATATGTAGGACAGTAATTTGAAGATGGTCACAGTGAGATAAAGAATGCATATGATAGTTTCAAGCTGAGTAGGACAATCATCAAACTGTCTTCATTGGTTTGGGGACTGTGAAGAATGGTCATTAAAGGGATGTATTACATGCTTGCAAGAGATAGTTAGCACACTAAAGAGTCCAAGGTTTTGAAGTAACATTGAGACATCAATAGAAGATGACAGTCCATTGAAGGTGCAATGATAAATGAAAGGGCCGTCATTTTATCAAAGGACCTTGCTTAGCTATATGAAGGATAGCCTAGTTTTACCAATGGAAGATGCACATAGGTCTATGGTAGTGTTGACAGTAATAGGCATGGGACTGTCATAAATGCATAGGGGTAGTCTCTAACATTTGAACAGCACACTGAATAGGGCAAAGTCTCAAGGGCAGAATGATGAAGGATTTGGGAATTTACCATTGGAATACTCTTGACGACCACCATGGGGAAATAGAGAACAGTAGTCATGGATTACATGAAATTCAAAGATCTCATTAGTAATACAATCATGAAGAGCTTTCAAGTTCACTGTAAGGCTGACAAAAATGGATCTAAGGAATTGTGGATTATAAGAGCTGTGTTTGAAGACCATGCAATGAGGAGTAAGAAGACACTTCTCTAGAAAGCAATGGGACAGCCAAAGTAAATTTCTAAAGGTCTGTACCAAAATGACAAAGCTACATACAAGTGAGATTCCATAGAATGATCACAACTGTACAGTGAACAAGGTTATGCAGTCATTAGCATGTTAAAGCTACAGTGGAGTGAGGACTTTTATGCTAAGGGGACAGGTCAATAAAGATTACAGCAGATGCTATGAATGAAGGGAAATTGTCATTTTAAAGATATGAGCAGCCCTTAGCAAGCATACAATGGGCAGTGTTGAGATGAGTTTGAAGATTTTGCAACAGTCCTAAAGGCAGTTATAACAAGTCAATCATAATAAACAGATGGAGGAGTTTTCTTTGAACTTTGGAAAACAGAGATTGAATGCATTAATCTTTTTCAATGCCACAAAGGGGTTTAAGCTTTTCAAGCACATGTGGATAAGGAATTTAAAAGCATTCATGAAAGAGGTTAAGCAGTTTGGGGCCTTTACGAGCAGTTAAGGGACAGCATACAAGCATCTTGGGGAAAGTTTTCAACAGTAAAGGGCAGTTTGATGACTGGGACAGCAGTTGGAGAGTTTCAAGGGGCTTGTTGCAGCATTTTTTACCACTTCCTGAACAGATATAGGAGCTGATAACAGTTGAAAGGTCAAACTTATCTTTTTCCAATGCCACCAAGAGGTTTCAAGCATCCAAAGCATGAGATAGTGGCAGTTTCAAGCGCCCAAATGAAAGGAAACAGTCAACAACAGTTTTAAAAGGGGCATTTAATAGTCTTTGATGCTGTCCTAAATTCTCTCCAGCGTAGGATAGCCAAAAGGGAAACTAGGCTCACTTTGTTAGTTAGTTCTTACTTTTTGCTGCTGTATGTTGTAACTTTTTTAAGTTCTTCTCAGCAAAACATTGTACTGTAACTCAAAACCCGTCATATTGTGACTGAAAATAGATGTAATTTTCAGATTTTGATAGCAAAATCAATCATTTTCAGGCATGTCTGTTGTAAAGACACCTTTCAGCAATAAAGATTTCAGTTTACTGCCTTCAAAGGCCTATTTTCTATTGTGTGCAGCTGTTAATTGATGTTTATTTCTGTGATTTCATCTATGAATCTTTGAATATATGTCTTATTTTGGCACCTTTGAACAGGAAAAGCATATTTTGTGTAGGTTATAGTCTGTGTTTAGGTGAAAAACAGCTTCTATTTGTGAAGAACACTTCATTTTCTTCCTTCTAGGACTGAAAATCATTCAACCTCTCTATAAAACACTGAGTATGCTTAAACTGAGTTGTGTAGAAGTAGCTGAGTTATTGGTCTTTTGTTTGTCAAGACAGCAGTCTAAAGACTGAGCAAGCATTTTGGTGCATCACCTCATGTAGTTAGATTTCAGTTTCATGCCATCTTTCTACTCTTTTCCTCAGTAAAGCATTAGTTTAGTTAATCTAGGTGAGACACCAAGGGAACCAGCCCTCTCTGTAGGTTCTTTTCCATTTAGGTGACCCACAGCCTGGAAAAGTCCCCATGTTTCGCCAATAGGCTGCGTATTACAACTCAGTAAGGGTGCACTATTTGATGATAACACTAACTATATACTATATGCTTCCTCAATCATAGGCAATCCAAGTTCTCAACTGATGGCAATGTAACTAACAAGTTCCTTCCTCAATCGATGGCAATTAACTGACGATTCCATCCTTATTTAACACTAACCCATCTACCTTATTTCCTTACTTAACTGACCCGAACTAGCTTATTTGCCTTATTTCCTTATTCAACTGACTAGAACTAGCAAAAAAAGTTAAAAATCCCGAATCTTCAAAACTTGACCCTTTGGTTTTGTCCCAGCTGCATTTTTAAATGAGAGCACCATTGGAGTTTATTTGAGGTCATTCACAAAAAGAAGCAAGTTGACACACAAGCACCTTAATGGCCTCATCTTCATGCAATACAATCTTCATCTTTGCACAAAAAGGGTGGACACAATTGCTCATGAACTACTCGGCATGGATGTCAATAATCCATATAACAATTGGACTGCACTAGATGAACACTACCCATGTTTATAAAAGACGAGATTGCTAATATTGAGATTTTGAGAGGCAAGCAAATAAGGTTACAACAAAAGTAGCAAGCATTTGATTGTATGACATCATGACAAATGATGATGTTGAGCCTAAAGAGCCATTGCCTTCTAATTCAAACTGGAACCACAACCAATTGCAAGTAGTATGACTCAAATCATCACCAATATGTATACAAAGAAGAGAAAATTGTAAATTGTTGTAACTTGCATGGGTATGTAATTTTTTACAATAATAATCAACATAATACATATGATATTTATCTGTTGTTGTATTCACATATTGATGCAATATTGTATTCTTTTAGTATTAAGATCTAATTGGAAACACTTCCCCAATGTTTTATAGATTTATTTAATATGTTGTGTAACTTTTGTTTGCATGACATTTATGTTTTTTATGGAATTTAAGTATTTTATTTGTCAAGTTTCTGTAAGTTGTCAAATCCAAACCAAAATTGGGTCTACCAACTTTTAGCAAGTTGCAAGTTTTTGAACCATGATTAATAACATGTCAGTGATTATCAATGACTGAAATTAATAACTTCAAATTCTTTTATTGTTGAATATTATTTAGTTTTAAACTTGTAACAAAACAATCATAATTTATAAAAGATGGGCATGCCTTCAACCTCGATATAACACATAATTCCTTTCTATCTATAGATTTTGATTTCTTTAGGCATTTTTAGTTTGTATATTAATGCTTATTTATACAGTTTTTCTACAAGACATTTCATTTCCTATTTCAATGTGCATTCATCATTTTTTCTTGTTTTACTTTCCTGGGAATGTATGTTATTGTAAACCAAAAAAATTATTAGCGTGAAATTCAAAAGAACACACTAAAATTGGCAAATCTATCAATTTCGTGAGATGAGAAATATAAGAAAATCTTCCCAACCCCACAAAACAAATTCCCCTAGGCTGGAACTTCAGTTTGGGTTTCTAAAAATTTTGGCTTGAAAACCTATGGAACCTCCAAAAATCCAATAATTTTCACCTGTGATATTTACGCAATTGCTTAAAGTGCATGCCAATATGTGCCGCCTCCTCCTCATTTGAGACCTCCTTGCCCAAACAAAAGAAATTTTAATCTTTATTACATTTTGTGACCCCATATCTTGGCCTCGTGAGCAAGCATGAATAGCACTGCCAATTCATATATCCCACATGTACAATGATAGGCAGTTGTTAAAATATTGCCCATAAAGCTTTTTTACATTGCATCTTTGGAATCATCTTATTTTTATGTAGAGGTAAGGGATAAACTTGAGTGAGTGTAAACTAGATTCATGTTCCCTCACTCTAAAGAAGTCTATGGTAACACGAACATGTAGTGAGGATGTGGTCTGATAGCTACAAAGTACATTTGGGCATGACCCAAATTTAAAGATCTTAAGAAAACTGTCTAAATGAGAACCATTAGCGGTACAAGGACACCATTTCAAATCTTGGGACTGACATGGAGTCCTCGTCTATATACTGGAATTCCCTAGTGGGCTAAAGAGTGGAACCTGAGTTCAAATCTTGCTCATTGTAAAGAAAGTAGATAACCCTAGTAAAGCTGCAGCAAGGTTTCTGTATAACCATTTGAAGAACATTGGAAAATGGCTCAAATTTATATGTCTTATGAATATGACCCAGGCTTACCCAAACTTGTAGCAAAGGCCCAAATTTTGCTATAGACAAACCTGCAGTAAGGTTTTCGTATAACCATTTGAATAACATTGGAAAATAGCCCAAATTTACAAGTCTTATGAATATGACCTAGGCTTACCCAAATCTATAGCAAAGGCCCAAATTTCGTTATAGCCAAACCTGTAGTAGGTTTCCATATAACCATTTGAATAACATTGGAAAATGGCACAAATTCACAAGTCTTATGAATATGACCTAGGCTTACCCAAACCTATAGCAAAGGCTGCCAACAAACTCACCAGTGATATGATTTTGGAAAAGACAAATATGACTTCTTTTTTCAACATCTGGCTATCATTGTTACCAAATATTAATTTGTAACCAAACAGAATGTGCTCTACATCAATCAGACTTCACACTTGCAATATAAGCGGGTTGGCAAGGTCAGTTTACTCCCAAGATTAATAACAAGTTTGATTTACTCCCAAGATTACAAAATTTGGAGACATCTAAAGTTTAAATGGAAAAGATTTTCACATTGACAAGGTCAGTCTACTACCATGATTAATAATAGATTGAAACCTAAGATTACAAAATTTGAACAAATCTAAAATGTAAATGCAAAGGATTTTCACTTGTAGGCATACACAAAAAGGATCTCATACCCCAATTCGGCATATGGCTTCAATGTGACCTGAAGAACAACCATTACCTTTTCAGGACCAATGCATTTAAGAAACAAACTACTTAGCATGTCTTTATCCACATGGATTTAAATTAACTTCACTGTAAAGAAAGGCTTGTAACCCAACCAAACATATGGGGAGGTCAGGTTGTCACCACAATGGAGTACATCTTAGCATAACCCACTTCTAAAAATATTTTAGCAGATGGGCCAAGAGAGGGCTGGACTAAAATTTGGTAATCTTATGAACAAGTCTTATCTCGCATGCATTATCATGCGCATCCATCAGACCCCTTCTAAATCAAGAAATTATTCTAAAATTGAACTCGGTTTTAATACTCACCTGGTATTTTGGGAGACAATCCAAGAAACTTTGCCAGCGCAGGACTTTCACTAAGGCACGCAATCTGCAGCAAGATCTCACAAAGCTCGTTCTGTTCAAAATCCTTTCCAATCCGAAACGTCGCCAAGAGCTGCAAAAATGCCTGCATGTCCAATTTACTCGCACTCTCCAGACTCTTTTCAAGCCCCATCTTTTCCCTCCACACCCTGGCTATCTCCCTCGCTTTGTCCTGAACCTCCTTCGCAACCGGCGCATTCTCGTTGCTTCCCAGAACAGGAAAAAGGCATTCCAACAGAGAAATGCAGCTCCTTCTGTTGAACGATTCCTTATCGTCATTGAGCCTCGAACCGCTCTCGGAGAAATTATAGCGCTCCATTGCCTTTAAAACAACAGACGCTCCATCGTTGACCCTGCTCAGGGCTGCGGGCAACTGATCACGAAGCAAGTCATGACCTTTTCTGTTGTTGATGACATAATTTAATAGCTGTTTCCCGTTCGACTTCCTGCAGAAGTCAAGTAACTTGGGGCGGACTTTAATTTTTAATATTTTAGGTATCGAATATCCGCCAAAATCATCTTCTCCTCCTTTCTTTGCTTCTTCCTTCTTTGATTGTTTCATCTCAGGCTCAATCTTGGGTTTTGGAGATAATTCCCCCTGAGACTGGAAAGAGGATTTTAAAGTAGGTTAAACCCTTGCAAGCCTGTACATTTTGGTAGGCGAGAAGCGAATGAAACTATTTTAAACGCTGTGTGAGGCAGGAAAAATGATCGCGAGACGATAATTAAAAAGAGATGTTATATGCCCTTCATTATCTTGAGCATATTTGCTTTTGCCATTAGAAAATGATAATGCAAGATATGATCAATACACTATGAGAGACTCTTTCTAATCAGTATTTTTATCAATACAAAAACAATATCATGTAGTGGGTAGTACTTGTCTTTATAGTATTTTAATTATAGTATTTTAAATTTAATAAAAATAAATGTTTTTTTGGGCTGAACCTCTAAGAGTCATTAGCCGTATCCATTCCGCCAAATTCGCTCGGGACAATCCATAAAATTGAAAAATGTCATGTTAATGTTAATTTTTATATAAATTATATAAATAATCAATCATTATAATGTAAATTGTATGCTAATGTGTACTATATTCTAATTAATGGAGTAAAAGGTAGCTACATGCATTTATATTAATATTAGTAATTATTAATTTTATCTTAATTATATTATATAAAAATTAATTATGTATTAAAATTTTAAATATTATAAATATCAAAAAAAATCAAATGATAATATAATATGATTAAAAGAAAAATATAATTATATAAATATAAAATTTATCTAATAATTATGTTACATAATAATATGTATAATATGCTACAAATTTATTGTATTGTATTAAATAATATTTATTAATTATATAATTTATTTATTTTTTTAAATTAAATTATTTTATATTAAATTAAATATAAATAAAATGAAATGATTATATAGTATAAGTATATGAAAGAATTAAATAATAATTATTTAAACATAAAATTTATATAATAGTTTTGTTAAATAACAATATGTATATTATAATTTATGTGAAATATAATAAATTAAATCTATTTATATATAATTTATTATATTTATATTACGTTTTAAATCTTTATAAATTTCTTCTTAAACAAAATTATACAATGTGTTTAAAGTAGGTAAATGAAAAATTATTTACATTTTATAAGGAAATACAAGGGCCTTAAATTTCTTTTACGAGTAACATGTATTTCTTAAAAAAAAACATATAAAAAATTAATAGCACATGTAATC
>VDFB02361501.1:0-61072 GCA_007258455.2 Sequoia sempervirens
ATTTTGTGGATCAACTTTGTGCAAATTTTGCCCTAGAAAAAAATGTCTTCTTGTTTAAGGACATAGAATATAGATCCAATTTCCTACTCAATATGCTCTTTAAAATTGAAGCAATAATGGAAAAGAGATAAAAAAATCTTATAACATTATGAAGAAATGATCACACACCTTTAACTTTAGGTTTTCAATGACTTGTTATTCATTAATGAAGGAATGCCTGTGTTGTAAGTTTGCAACTTTCCTATGATCAAATTGAAGGTTCCAAGTCCAACTTCTAAATCGAGAGCTCACAAGTTTAGAACTGAACAAAATGTGTAAGGATAAATGACAATTTTAATTGTATTTATATCAATCTATATTTGGCAAATTCTACAAGATTTTTAAATGGTATATTAAAAATTTGGTGAATCCCGCTTGATTATACAATGATACATTTAAGTGTTGGGCGAATCAAACCTCGATGGAACACATACATTGTAATTTTTAAGGTGATTATGGACCTACAATTAGTATGGAGGTGTCATGGAAATTAGAAAAATGTGTCCTCAAATGTAGTTATTTTATAATGTTATTGGAAAAATGGGTCCTCATAACCAACTATTCATAAATTTTAATTGGTGAAATGGGTCCTAATACACAATGTTGTTTTAATAGTATTGGTGAATATGTAGGTGATTTAATAGATGCTTTTGAGATTCTAGGTGAAAATATTAATTGGTCCATTTGAAATACATAGTTTGTTATGGTGAAATTATTACTTAAATATGCCTCATAAAATAAATCGATGGTGAATGGAAATGCATTGAACCGATAAATCGTAAAACCTGGGTGATTTGGCCACCCTTTTGGGTGCGATTTATTCACCAATTTTGACTTGGATGATATGTAATATTTTCCAATTGGCAAAGATTCACCACTAAAAAAATTCCTGTATATCTCAATCACCAATAAAAATTCAATTTAGAGTGATTGTAGCAATAAATTTTTGTTCACTATGTTGAATTCCACCACTTGACTGAGAGTTCCATCATCTGACCATTGAGAGAATTAAATCTTTGTAGATCTGCAAGTTTTCACCATGATCTAATGATCATCGTTCAATCACCTCAACTTTAAAACACAGCCGTTGGATCAAATCTCCTTTGAATTTGCACCATTGATCTCTATCACATACCATATACTTAGCACATTTTTTCTTTGTGCTTGAAGAACGGTATATGTGATGTATAGGAGCTATGCGATGCAATGAGCGATTACCACTTGTCATTGTTTTGCATATCACAGTTTTATCCCTATTAAAGTGGATCAAAATAGTGATTCTTCGACAATCGTTGATCTCTACTTTCTATTACGCTAATCATTGATCTTAATGAACATTGTCTAGCCTTTGTTTTATAGATGTCGTCAGGGACATGTGGAACCATATCACATAATCACAAACTTGGCATTATTAGAGGGAGACAAAAATGCACTATCACGATAACCATCTGATCTTATCCTTCATTGCACACTGTTGATCATCATCACACACTATTTTGTTGGTGCATTTTAGCCTTGCACTTGAAGGCTTCAAAATGTAATGCATAGAGTCCTTGCGTTGCAATCACCTTTAGAAAATTTTCATCATTTTGCACTATCACAAATAATACTATGTTAGAATGAATTTGAAATGCGATGTTGCATCAGCTATTGATCTCTAACACCCTTCTCACGGTTCATCAATCTTAGCAAAGTAGAGAGCCTAGAAATATGTCCCACCAAACACGTGGTATGATTATGCACTTTCGCGCTTTTAACCGTATAAGAGTGAGTCACAAATGTGCTATGAAGAGTAAGTGTGATGCAATGACAACCATTGATCTTTAATCTAAGATCTCCATTATCAATCAAGCTAGGTAAAGTATTAAGCACTAGATTTAGGAAAATTTAATACTCCATCAAGCCAATAAATACTAGGATGAGGGACTGGTTATATAATGATTTTTAAGGCTTAAGTCACAACTTAAGTGACCATAAACTGTCTACTAGCAGTCAACTAAAGAACAAAAAATATGAGGCGCTGTGACTGATAACCCTTAAGGTTTTTCTGCTCCCTAATCAGACCAAAGAATAGAAATAATTAATTTATGAGCTCAATCTTGATCATCTAGACTTACATATCATACCTTTGAAATGTACTTGAAAAACCCATAATATATCTTCTATCTATTTCCTCCACAAACCTCTGAAAGTAGTCCCTATAAAGGCATGGCAACTTTTCATGACAACATTGCAACTTTTAATGCAATATTGCAACTTTGCAAAACATGTTGAAAACATTCTTTTCTCTCCATCACTCTTCACCATTATGCCTGTGACTGATCCTCTAACATATGACATCCTCAGACATCAATGATCACTATATTTCCAACAATCTCCCTTGTGACATCAATGGCAATCATATTTCCAACAAAATTCACCCGTTCACTCAACAAAAAGGTGTCAATATATCATATAAATAATAATAGTTGAAGTATCTATTAAATTAACACTTTGAAAATAAATATTATTTTCTAAAATTTCTTATCTAAAATAATCATCTCAAAAATCACATAGAAATAATTTAAATCAATAACCATTACAAATAAACATGAACATATCAAATCTCATCTCCATAATACACCTACTCACATATCCACATAATCTGATCATATAATAATAATTCCATCTAATAATAATAAAATCAATAGTCTCGACAACACCTATCAACATAATATAATCCACCATAATAGCACTACCACTAATAATCAATCAACATATAACCAATAACCCATCATAAATGAACAACTCGATAAACACATAGTTACATAATCAACAAGAGAAACTCATTTGGTTATCACAGAGAAACCACAACTACCATTAGTTAGTTAACCATATCCAATAAAAACCAAGCATATGAATGTTAGTAATGTATAGGAACAACCACCACTTATGAAATCATGTATAATATCCAAACATAGAAACACATGAAACATTGGACAAAAAAACATCAAAGACACATAGAATCAATAGGATCACAAAAATGTGAGGTCTCACACTCTCACCCCTAGGATTGGACTTCCTCTTGAAAGTCTTCAAAGGTGAGGGTATGTGTGATCACTTGACAATAATCCTTTAATTTATCCCATCCATTTAAAAACAAGAATTTCATTAGAAGCATACTTCAAGTTATATGAAATTTGGACCTTACATTTCCCTCCCCTTAGATTCAACTTCCTCCTAGAAGTCAGTAAGGATTTAGGGAAAATTTTCACTTATATCATACATATTTACAGGCTCAACATTTCATTTATGAAAATTTTCCAAGTATGTTAAAATTAAATTTTCTTTTAAAAAGTATCCTAAAATATTAGAGTAAGATTTATAATTAACTATAAACACAACCCAAGAGATTATTTATCCACATTACACTCATACTAATACAAATAAAAAAATATTACATAGATAGATGTTAGATCCACATCACTTCATATTTTATTTCTATAATTATTAAATACTATAATACACATATATATGCAAGATTCACTTCAATCATTATTAATCATGCAATTATATTAACATTATGTGACAACATGCTTATCATGTTCTCAAATTAATTAACATCTCAATAAAACACCTACTTCCTTTTATTACATCAATTTCTATTATTAATTCACAAGTATTCCACATCACAAAAATTGATTTACAACACACATGATATCAACACAACATTGACATACCACAAGGTTCATGGAATGTGATTTATGAGGATGAATGATGCCAACTACCACTGATTAATCACATAAGTATCATTCTAACCGAGATAACACATAGATGTAGAGTCATTGTTCCATCACAAAAGATCCATAGAATCGTGATAATATTAGGAAAGATGGTATCGAGGCCCCCTTCTCAAAACCCCTCCATACATTTCCTAGTAGCTTCCCCTTGTTAGTGTAAGGGGGTTAGCCTCTGAGAAGGAAGGTACACAAAGAACCACACATAAGAATTAGGGGGAAATAAATTATGGCTGGCCCTTACCAGTCCCATTTGCAACCCCATCCTTACAATATAATTTCCCTACAACATCTGCACCCCCATACGACCTACTAGGGATCGCTCCTGGATTTGGGAGTTTATAGCATTCACATTACACCACATACACCGGTAGTAAAAAGTCATTAAATTAAGAAATCCTCAAAACTCAAGAAAGGTAAAAACAAGATTCCAAAATTACAATAAAAGTTTCATAAAAGAGAAGTAAAGAGTAATCAAAGTAAAAGAAAGGAAACATCTGAACTCCAATTGAAACCATTTAAATCAAATTAATTCCTCGAGGAAAAAAGGACCACTACAAAATTAACACAATCTAAAAATCTCAAATCTCAACATTACTGGCATCCATTGTTGAAAGTATAAAGAATCATCAGTCAAGATGTCAGTCAACAATAAAACACATTTCACAATTTTACACATTACATCCACTATGTGAATTTTCTAAAGCCACTCAAGGGGTGGAGGGGAATGGTGGTCTCAAACCACAAAATATCCACATAATAACCAATCATAGTCCAACACAATTTGGGACATGCCAATCAATTTACCCATGAATCATATATTTGAAATATCCCGCTATGAACATGGAAGATTAATCAAATCAGTTAGGCTAGGAATAAACTAAGAAACAAAGAAATTGACCTAATTAAGCCATACTCCAATGAAATTGTTTACAAATATCAATCAAGCTTAAATAAAACATGAAATCCCATTGGGGGATTAGTGTTGGATCTGATGTGGAGTGCTTAGTCCTAAGCCTAATCCATATTAAATGATGTAGAGCTTCAAAGGATTGATGAATGGATGAATGGATAGCAATGGTGATTCAAAAATAGTAATTGATCTCAAAGGTGAGTATGAAATTCAGTATACTGTAGTTTCTCAAATGCTTGTGAATAAAAATTCATGTACAATGAATTCTATTTATAGAATTTTTGAAGGAACCAATGGTTAAGATAAAATTGGCTAATCAATGGATATAACTAAATGAGAGGAAATGACATGGATCAATGATCAAATCAAGGATTAAGATTGCTCAATGAAATGGATCAATGATATTAATCAAGGGCTCAAATTGATTGAGACAAATACAATCCCTTAATTTTAGGAGCATGGAATATTTGTATGTGGAGGGAAATATTTGAATTCAAATTGGAAGAATATTCATGAGAATATTCTTTCAATGATCAGAGGAATTAGAGGAAATTAGTTAATTAAATAATTAAGAAATTACTTAATTGTGCAAGTGGAGGGAATTTAGATCTTTAATTAAATAATTATAAATCATTTAATCAAAGTGGGATTTAGGACATTTAATTAAATCATTTGTATTATTTAATCAAATGAGAAGACTTAGGAGATTTAATTAAATAATTTTCATTACTTAATCAAATAAGATGAATATTAGCATGAATGGGTGAATTAATCAAATAATATTAATTATTCGATTAATAGGAGAAAATGGTGAATTTAATTAAATAATTGGTATTATTCAATTAAATAGACGAAAAAGGATGAATTAGGATAGAACTTGCATTAGTAATCGAAATTAGGTGTGCAATGTGATCAGGAAATTTTTAAGTGTCTACACTAAGTATGAATACCCATTAAACTATGGGTCATAGGTCAAACAAGGAACTTTGAACCTAGGTTCCAAGTCCATGTCAAGGCCCACTAACTGAAATGGACTAAAGAAAAATAATGAGGTAAAAGGCATTGGGTCGTAAAGTGAATTGAGAACTTGGAACCTTGGACCAAGGTTCTTCTTGGGACCCATGCCTCAATAGGAACCAAAGGAGTTTTGGGGACATTAAAAGTCCTAGAAATTTTAGACAAGGAAAAAAACATACAAGGGGAAGGACATAAAAAGGACATAAATTGACAATTAAGCCTAACGAAAGACACACAAATACTAAATAAATAAAACTACCAAAAGGGGTCCCTAGATTTTCCATGGAAAAAATGATGGTTTGCTTATGCATGGCAAAAAAAATGGTCTCTATTGGACTATGTTTTCATTGATGTCAAAAGGGGATTAGAGGAGAAGTGTGCTAATCTCGTGCAAAAGCACATAATGTTGCCATTGATTTCAAAAGGGAAAATCAGGCAAAGGAGATTGTTGGCATGATGAAAAAGGATGAATGGAGAGCTGTGGATCTATTGGAAAATTTGTTGGTAGATTCATGATGGATTTTTTGAGAGCATTCCAGTGATGTTCTCTTTAGGTCAAGAAAGTGATGGATGCATCCAAGAGTGCATTATTTATGCTCTCAGGTGATTCTAGGGTTTACAAATAAACCCTAGTGTGTTTGCAGTCATCGCAGGAAATATGTTCTTCTATTTTGACGTTGATTGTCAACAACAAGTAACTAGTCATATAAGCTACAACTTATGTCATTGAAATCATGAGGGTAATCAACCCCCCACATTTTGGAAACTGATTGATGAGGTTCGAGGTTCACATCAGCATGACAGTGCATGATCAGTGAGAGAATGGGAGATGTCTCTCCAATGTGGCGATGTAGAAAGTAGATTAAGTTTTCATCAACGTGATGAGTGCTTATCAGTGGGATTTGCATTGATGTCTCTCTAACAACCTGATATCTATATGTCAACATGTCACAGGTTTTAATAACTTAGTAACCTTTGACAAGAGGTTCTAAAGTTTAGGTTTTTAGCGACTTAGAGATGGAGCGATAAGGAGTTTGGAAATGTTCTCAGCGAGATTGGATGATGTCGGTGAGACCTTTGGCTATGTCTCCCTGATCTGGCGTTGAGAAGTTAGCACTCCATGTGGGACCCGACAATAATGAAGGTACTCAAAAGGTGAGAAGGACCCAACCATAATGATGTGGATTATAGTGATGATGAAGTAGACACATGGCATGATGTGATTGAGAAAATGGTAATCCAAATCCTTGTTGTGGATTATGGAGTAGTGACATGGAAATGAGGTGGATAGGTGAAGTCATCAAGTGTTTTCATCTGAATGACATTCCATCATTGGTAGGACTCTTAAGTTGTCCCTCTGATGCAACAATGAAATTCCCATCAATGTGATAGTGTGATATCACCAGGACCTTGAAGAAGGTCTCCCCGATGTAGTGATGGTAACCCATCGATGAGACAAAGTGGTGTCGACAAGACTTTGAAGGATGTATCCCCAACAACCCGATGACTATCTCATCAATGAGACATTGGCGTATCACCAAGAGCATGGAGTTAGTCCCAAAAATAGGGTGATAAGTGAATTGATGCCAATTGTGGGACCCAATAGGATAGTGGTGTCAGAGGTGTACATGCGGTAGTAGCCTGCATACCTTGCTGAGAATTCAATGGGACCTGATCAAGACCCATAGGGGTAACGGGGAACGGTGAAGATTGATTGAACGGTGATCATAGTATGCAATGGTGGGACCTACGAAGATGGAATATGAAGATAGTGGAAGGTGAAGTAAGCCATGAACTATTGGTAGCAGTGAATGGTGGAGATCAAATAGAGCTTTGATTATACATCTTTTCGAGATCTTGGTGTGAATATTATAGATTCCTTCTAGATTCCCTAGAATTGCACAAGAAGTATAACTTCTGGGACCTGATAGGAAGGTGATGATGGTGAATGGTGACATGTGGCAGTATGTGATTGAATAGCATGTCAAGTCGCATAGGTGATAGTTGTTGCACAGTGCTGACAAGGATGACATGTGGACAGTGGGGACCACCCACTTGATAGGAGTCAATAGTGTATGTGTCAGCATGTACATGTGGCAAAGAGCGATTGCTCAATAGATCAACTGACATCATTGTTGTGAGTTATGTGGTGATGATGTGGATGAAAAATGGAAACTATTCACAGACCCCGCAAGGTTTGTGTGGGCCTGTTTTCAAGCTTGCGGGATGAGTGGATTTTGGATGCGTGTCTTGGTGGACCCCACATATGGAAAGCAATTTATGAAGGAGATCAACGATGCAAATTGTTTGATGAATGATCCAGTGGTGATCATTAGTTAGTGGAGATCAACAAATCTAGATTAAAGTCTCTTTAATATGACAGTCTAGACTTAGAGGCGAGTGATGCATTTTGAGGATGTGATGGATAAAATAGATGATGAGGTAAAGATCTGACATCACATATTTAATCTTGGTTCCCTATGTGAGAATGAGATATGCCCAAGTAAAGCGACATGCATGAGTTGAAGATCAACGACGCACATTTAAAGAAGATGATCTAACGATCATATTTTAAAGGTGTTGAGATGAACGGAGAGCTAGAGGATCGTGGTGTGAGGATAAGAAATCAATGACCTAGATTTAAAAATGAAGAACTACAATGTCTAAGTCCATGTAAATAGGGTTTCAATTGGTAATCGACATAGAGGAAGGAATTAATTGGTCCAACTACACCTAGTGACCAATTGAATGAAGATTTGATCTTTAAGGTGGTGAAACAAACTATAGAGGTGATTGAGATTGGATCAGATCGAATTTGGTCATATGAAAAAAAAACATTTAATGCAGATCTGATTCTAGGGTTTCATGGGTTGCTATTCTTAGAAAATACTCTATATCCAAATTAAATGGTGTAAGGCTTGATGCAGAGGTTGTGTAATGAAGGTTTGTGAAAAACCCTAATAGGTGATTGAGATCAGAATCAGATCAAATAGTAAAGAGAATACATTGAATGCATATCTAATCTTAGGGTTTGATAGAGAATGAATAAATGAAAATTCTCTATAACAAAATTAAATGTTGGGCAGCTCGATGCAAGATATGAAGATATCTAATAGACCCTATCAGATGAATTAATGATGAGCTGGACAGTGGTGTATGGCTCAAAGCAAAGGTAGCTTGTTGGTGAAGTTTGCAAGCCAAGGAAACCCTAGCAAAATATTTGAGAAGATTTGAATGGTGGTGAGAATCTTGAGGTAGTGACTATAGGTCAGTGGAATCAAGCATAAAGAAGACAATCAGGTACTTTCAAAGTTGATGAATCTACAAGAAGCTAGTAGGGAGATCTATAAGTGTAGATAGTGAATGCACATGCATGTGTAACCTAGACACAACAAAAATCATCATCTAGGTTGGAATTTAGGTGAGTACAGATGTATGAGACACTATAGAAAGGGATAAAAGAGAAAAGCAACGAGATAGAATAGTAATTGTTCTATGTGCAGAGGAGAGTGCAGAGTAGGGGTGTGTTGTTGAGAGTGTAGCTTTAGTAGGATAAAGTAAGTTTCAATAAGTGCAACAATGTATTGTATGTACTAATGTATCTCAAGTTTTGTAGAACCAAGTATATGCATATTTGAAATTTTCATCATAGAGGTTGTAGCCTCATTGACCTGAGTTGTAGCTCAGACTAGGTGATTGTAGTCTCCTTGGAGTTGTAGCTCCTAAAACAAGGTGTAGTAGCATCCTTGAAGTTGTAGCTTCCTTGGGTTGTAGCCCTAAACATTGTAACAGAGATTTCATTTGTGACACTAGATTTGAGTAGTAGACTCAAGTAGCCTTTGTCACCATGGTTTTTCCCATCTTGGGTTTTCCACATATATATGGTGTTGTGGGAATTTGTGTTGATTTTCTATTTGCATGTTTATATTTGCATCTTTAGTTTTCAATCTACACAACAAAAGTTGAATAAGAAATCTGCACAAGGTATTTGGATTTAAATAAGTAATCTGCATAAAGGTTTTGAGGGTTAAAGTTTTAGTATCTACTAATTCACCCCCCTCTCAGTAGATCATTGTGTTCCAACAATTGGTATTAGAGCCCTAGGTTCCCTAAGAGAAGCTTAACCAACTTGGGTAGAGTGAAAAAAAAATGGCTAATAAGAAAGGCTCTAGAAAGTGTAGAAGTAAAAAGAGTGTTAAGAAGAATCTGCACACAAAAGGAGAAAATAAGTTATCAAATGTTTTTGGTGGATGAAACAATGAATATGTAAGTTCCTACAAAATTGATGGGAATGAATCCCTGTGCTTGGATCTTGTTATAAGGCCTAATTGGTCTAGTGAAGAGGAAGTAGAGGTTGACCTAGGAAGAAGTTTCATTTGTGCTATGAATGAGATTAATAAGTTGAAGAAGGAGAATGAAGAACAAAAAATGAACGCATAAAATAAAATAGAGAGACTAACTAAAAACCTTGAAGAATCTAATCAAATGATAGTTAGTTTGAAGACACAAGTGGTGGAAGCTAAAATGATAGAAGATGTACTTAAATCAAAACTACAGTCTAAATCTAATTAGTGCATAACGTTGAAAGAAGTAAAGGCCTTGAGAAAATATTTAGAAAATGCTAAAGAGTAGATTGACAGAGGTCTAAAGCTAGCCAAAAGCATTGAAAAATCTACTCAGATGGTTGTAGGTCTGGAAGTTCAAGTGGAGGAAGCCAGAATAATGGAAGAAGTCATGAGATCAAAGTTAAAATATGAA
The DNA here is from genome assembly GCA_007258455.2 of Sequoia sempervirens. Classification (NCBI taxonomy): domain Eukaryota; kingdom Viridiplantae; phylum Streptophyta; class Pinopsida; order Cupressales; family Cupressaceae; genus Sequoia; species Sequoia sempervirens. The sequence continues at coordinate 10,504 of VDFB02361501.1, forward strand.
ATGGATAAATGTGTAAAGCTAGAAGCAGAGGTAGATGCTCTAAGAAATGATTTTGAAAATTCCAAGAAGTAGATTGATAAAGGCCTAAAGTTGAAGGGTGGCTCTAAGATACTTGATGAATTGGCTAGATCACAAAAGCCATCAAAACCTAAAGAGAAGGTTGGCCTTGGATTTGAGAAAGGAATGAGTTCCTCTATCAACACATCTGCAAACTTGTATGATAGATTTAAAGCAGAAGAAAGATGTTGCACAAAGGAAGAGGAAGCCTGCACAAGTTTCTCTGGAGAAAGTACCTCTAGAAATGGAAAATTAGATAAAGGAACTACTGATAAGAAGAGAGTTGAAGATGAAGAGAGACCTATTTCGAACAAGAAGAACAATAAAAATTCAACTTTTATTTCTCAAAAGAAGAATCCCACAATAGATAAGGAGATGGAGAAACCAGTCCCAAGGCATCAAAGAAAAAGACAAAACATTATGGGAGCTGATTCAGAAGGATTCACAAGGAAAAGAAAACCACCTCATCCTGCTCAAAGAAATGCTATGACCAGGTACTCATCATGCTTTCATGGTTATTGTTATAGTTGTAATTAGTTTTTTCATAGAGCTAGATAATGTAGAGCTGCACTTAGAAGGAGCACTAAATATGTAAATAGAAATTCATTTGCTCCTAAAAGGAATATGTATTTGGTGTGATAAAAGTGTGACAACTTTGGTGACATAGCTAATGACTGTAGAATAGATCTTGTAAGACCTGCAATACAGAGAAAGAGGGAGAATACAAGGAATGATATTTCTCCCAAAGTGAACAACAGTTCACATATTATTGGTAAGAAGGCTAACAAGACAAAGAAGAAGCCTAAGAAGATGTGGAGAATGAAATGTCAGCAAGAGGCACTGAATATGGCTGCTTCTGCCTCACATCACCAATTTTTAGTGATAGGGCATGAGTCCAAGGATAGCAAAGTTGGTGTTTCATTCATCCCTAGAAATGAAGAAGGAGATCAAGTCAGGTAAAACATGTTTTACAAATTTCCAACGACTTGATGGTTGCAGATTTATGGTCACATTCTTGCTCTTTCAAATGCTCATCAGAGGGTAAAAACATTAGAAAATGATGGATGGTCAGTTGCAGCAGTTGATATCAACATTAGATATTAGATAATGAAGAAAAAGTGGTACAGATGCTCTGTTAAGAGAAATGCTTCTTGCTTGCAAGAAGAAGAGTTATGGATAAAAGGAAACTATTTTGTATATTTGTTTTTAAATTGATATCAGACCATTACATATTGGTTCAAAATAGGTTAGTTGGTACAGAGCCCCTAAAATGAAGCTAGTGGAGAATGGAGCAAGGTCTAAGGGGGAGCTCCTATTTGTATCAAATAAGTGTTATACTTGATACAGTGAAGTCCTGGATATCAATTGTTACATACCATAAAGTGAATACATTCACAATTGGTATCATAATGATAATCAAGATCAGGGCATGATATCATCAACTGGTGTCAATTATATGATATCAATTGATACAGAGCATGAATCAAAATATCTATAATTGATATTAGACCTGATTGGTACTGTGCATTAAAAAGGTTGAATGCAACAATTGGCATTAGTCAAAGGGGGAACAAAGTTGCAAAGTTCCTTTTCCATTGCTAAGAAGAAGTGAAGGCTGCAGTAGTATGGTGACCTAAGATAAAGTAGAGGAGAAAGGATGAGTAAGTGCTCAAAACAATTGAGCATGAGGGAGAAGAAATGATCAATGCTCGAAGTAGAGCATAAGAGAGAAATTTGTGAAGATGCTCATAAGGATGAGCAAAAGAAAAGGAATGTCAAAGGAGGATATTATAGAATATCTAGACCCTTTGCATTGCTTGTCAAAGAGGGAGAAGACTTTTAGGCAGAGTGGTCCCTTTTCCATTGATATCAAATGGGGAGAAAATCATGCAAATGCTCAAAGAGGAGCATTGGAGAAAGCAACAATAGAAGTAGAAGGTAAAGATGATACTCGTACAAATGTTGAATTTGTTAATCGGTATCATTGAGCATTTAAGGTTTTCCATCAATGACAAAGGGGGATATTTTTGGACTATGCTATCATTGATGTAAAAAGGGGATTAGAGGAGAAGTGTGCTAATCCCGTGTAGAAGCACATAATGTTGTCATTGATGTCAGAAGGGAAAATCAGGCAAGGGAGATTGCTGGCATGATGAAAAAGGATGAATGGAGAGTTGTGGATTTGTTGGAAAATTTGGTGGTATATTTGTGGTGGGTTTTCCGAGAGCATTCTAGTGATGTGCTATGTAGGTCTAGAAAGTGATGAATGCATCCAAGAGTGCATTATTTCTACTCTTGGGTGATTCTAGGGTTTACAGGTAAACCCTAATGCATTTGCAGTCATGGTGGCCAATATGTTCTATTTTGACGTTGACTTTCAATAGTAGGTAATTGGTCACATAATTTATAACTTATTTCATTGAAATCATGAGGGTAACCGACCCCTCACATGTTGGCAACCAGCTGATGAGGTCCTAGGTTCACATCAACGTGACAGTATGTGATCAGAAATAGAATGGGAGATGTCTCTTCGATGTGGCGATGTGGAAAGCAGATTAAGTTTTCATCAGCGTAATGAATTCTTATCTATAGGAGTTGCATCAGTGTCTCTTTGAAATAACGATATCTATATGTCAACATGTCGTAGGTTTTCATAACTTAGTAACATCCAACAAGAGGTTCTAAAGTTTAGGTTTTTAGCAACATAGTGATAGAGCGAAAAGGAGTGTTGGAATGTTATCGACAAGACTGGATGACGTCGATGAGACCTTTGGCTATATCTCACCAATCTGGCAATGAGAAAGTAGCACTCCATGTGGGATCTAACAGTAATGAAGGTACTTAGAAGGTGAGAAGGACCCAACCATAATGACATGGATTACAATGATGACGATGCAAACACGTGGCATGATGGGATTAAGAAAATGGTAATTCACATCCTTATTGTGGATTATAGAGTAGTGACATGGCGATGAGGTGGATAGGTGAAGTTATCAAGTGTTTTCATTGGAATGACATTCCATGATTCTTAGGAGTCTTAAGGCTATCCCTCTGATGCAACGATGACATTCCCATCAATGTGATAGTGTGATATCACCAAGACATTGAAGGTCTCCCCAATGCAGCAATGGTAACCCATTGGTGAGATAGAGTCATGTTGGTAGGACTTTGAAGGATGTCTCCTCGAAAACCATTGTCATTCAACCCAGTAACAACCTTCATAACTTCTTTGTTGATAAGGTGAGTTGTATCTAACCACATAAAAGTGTCATGAAACCTGCTCTTATCCATTCTCACCCATTTATCATCAAAATAGAAATGTGGAAACTCATTCCATACATGTAGTTTCTTTTCCACTAGAACCTTGTATTCCAGTTTGACATTGAAGTCATCACCAGTGATTTCATTTATCCATAAATTAAGAAACTTGGTGTGGTTGAACTCCTCGAGCTTCGAATGAATGTAAGCCCTAACATCTTCTAAAGGAATGACTCCATACGGGATTCTCGACAAACAACTAGCCATATCATTTTCGATAGATATATCTAGATATTTCTTGAATTCAGGATGAGGCTGAGATGTTACAATGACCAAATTGGGAGAATCCATAGCTATAAATGTAGAGAAATAGCAAAATTTGAGAAAAATACCTCTTGCAGATACACAAACCCTAGGATGCAAGGTGACTCCTTTCTTCTCCTTAGCTCCTTGTAATATTTTCACTTGAATGATCAATTTTTTTTGTTGATTTCACGTCTAAGCTAATTCTGTAATAAGTGCACCCTTTTCTGCATTAAATGTGCCATAGAAATTTTCGTGATTCTCTATTTTTCGGACTAATGTAACTTTAATAGATGTCCATAAGATTCTTGTTGATATTTCCTATCTATCGGAGGCTCCTTGATCAAGCAGTTCTAATAGGCTTGCAATCTCTTTTCTCTTGAAGGGGGAAGAGGCAATCTGAACTTTCTTCCCCTGGGAAATAGTCAGAGAATAACTAATTACCGAAGTAGATGTCTACATCAGAGCTAGAACCATTATCCTCTTGTTTTCTCCAGATCTTCTTCATTTTTCGGCCTTGACCTTTTCTTTGTTGATTTTCTTCATTGGTTATGTTGGCTTGACTACACTAGTTTTGCAAAGTCTTGCAATGTGCCTAGTTTTATTGCAGTTATAACACCTGTTGGTTTTCTTCCTTTGTCATGACCAACATTGTTCAGCTTTATGTCCATATGCATAACATGCATAGCAGTAACCACTGAAATAATTATTTCTATTTGGTTTCCAACATTGATCAACTTTGTGACCAAAACCATTGCAATTTTAGCATCTACCGAAGTGAGTCCTTGTTTTCTGAGTCATATTAGTTATGCAGTTTAATGCTTTATGACCCAATTTATTGCAACTGAAACAATGACCATTAAAAGAAAAGGATTTCCTACTTCCCTATTGCTTTTCTAGAGACTTCCCTTTGTTTTCTTTTTTGGATTCAATTTTAGCTTCTTTTATTGAATTAGGTTCTTTCCTTTTATTATGTGAGCATTCAACAATTTCATAGCCTAAGCCTTCCTTGTTTTTCGGTAGTCTTTGGGTTGCTAAAATTTCATCAAGCTTTTCCAAACTTGCTTTGTATTTGACCTCTTGTTTCTTTGATTCTTCTAAATCTGATTTAAGAGATGCAACTTCTTGTTCCAACTTCTTGCATTCATTAGATTTTCCTTTTATTACATTATTCAGATGTTCCTTGGTCTTTTCGTCTTCTTCACCCTTAGCTTTCAAATCAAAGATAGTACTATTTTCTAGCTTGAGTTCATTACTGACCTCCTTGTGCCTTAGCTTGAATTTCTAGATCTGATCCTTCAGTGTATTGATGCAACCATTTTCCATTTGAATATTTTTTGAGAGAGCCTTGTTTTCATCTTCAATGATTTCAAGTTCTTCAAGAACATACATGAGTTCTTTATGATCCATGGTAGATCTGGGTACCATATGTTCAACCTTCTAGACCTCCTTTGAGTTGTTAGAATCTTCTAAAGGATATGACTCTGATACTAATTTTTGAACATCCGAAATACTGAGAGGGGAGGGGTGAATTAGTATTCCTTTAAAAATATTAAAACTTTTGAATAACTTTCCACATAACATAAATAAAAGTACTGAACAGAATCAATGCAACACAACTACACATGACACCAAGATTTTTACGTGGAAATCCAAGAAGGAAAAAACCACAGAGAGGGTTAACTCTCAAGTATTAAGTAACTGTATACAAAATACAAAGGTCGCTCACCGTCGAGTTGGCTCATTGTCGATGGGCTCACTACCCTAAATAAAAATAGCTATTATAGCTAAGAGATGGCTTACAACATGAGAGAATATTACAAAACTAAACTATTATAATTGCATCTTCATATGCATGAATATAGTTCTCGCTAAGGCATACAAATTATGTACAATCACGACTCTATCTAACTATATTGCATGAATAGTTCATTGTAATACATCACATATATTCATTCAGACTCATTTTTGTGATTATACCGCTTCACATATATATCGAGTCTCCATATCCACTTAGTTGGCTTGCACTGGATATATAAATAGATGAACATGTTACACAAAATGTTGAAGATGTTGGCATAGATATCCCATGTTGTACCAAATAGTGTCAGACCAAAAATTTGCATAGACCAAAAACCTTATGCTAGTAACATCACTGCCAGAATAAGAGATAAGCCGGAGATAGAAATATCAGATCGATCAATGACATCAATGACAAATATCAACATAACCATTATAGTGAAATTGAATTTTTGAAATAGTAGTAGCCATTGACATATTATTCCTTGTATTATTGGTTTATTTAGGAGGAATTTCAAAGGTTCATGATCAATATAAAAAGTGAAGGGTGTAGATAAGAGATAATTACAAAATTTATGTAACACATAGACCATAGCTAATGCTTCCCATTCAATGGTGTAGTTTTACTTTGCTTGGGATGAATTTTGATTGGAAAAAGTGATAGGGTGATCCTTGTTTCCTCTTGGTTGAGCTAGAATCACTCCTATTGCTATTATGGAGGCATCTACATGAACATGGAAAGGGGATGACCAATTCAGAAATATAAGAATAGGTGCTTCTGCAATATTTTGTTTCAATGTATCAAATGATTGTTGGAATTGCTCGGTCCATGTGATTTTTTTGTTGGTTTTCATTTTGAGAAACTCTTCTAAGAAAGTAGCTAGATTGGAATATCTTTTGATGAATTTCTAGTGGTATCCAGTGTAGCCTAAAATGTTTTAAATTTTGGTGTTGTTTTGGGTGGAGGCAATGTCAGAACTAAAGCAACTTTCATGGATCGATCATTAATCCTTATTTACATATCATATATCCTAATAGTGTGCCAAAGGGTACCACAAAAATGCATTTCTTGAGATTTAAGGAAATTTGCATACTCCTACATCTCTCTAACATAGTCTGAAGGGCCGAAATGTGATTTTTGACTAACCCATACACAATCCAATCATCTAGGTAAAATTTTAAGAAGTCATGTATAAATTCTTTGAATATATTTACCATGAGCCTATTGAAGATAGTTGGTATATTTTTTAAATAGAACGACATGAAAGTATACATGAATGATCCCCATTTTGTAGAAAAGGTTGTTTTGGGTTGATCCTCCTCAAATTTGGACTCGATGATATCTAGAAAACCCATCAATGAATAAATATATTTATCTCCTAGCTACATATTCTACTATTTCTTAGGTCAATGGGATGTGGAAGGGGTTGTGGATGCATGCTTTATTAAGTTCTAGAAATATACACATATCCAAATTTCTCTGGTATTCTTATTTTGTATTACCATTGGGATGACCCATTCAAAAATCATCTACTAGTTTAATCATAGTTGTTGATAGCATCTTATCTATTTCTATCTTGAATTTTTGCTTCATGTTGGGGTTGAGGCGATAAGATCTTTTCCAGTCAAGTTTGGTGCCTTCCTTTAACTGAATATTCATTACCCCCACTTCTGGTTTTATGCCTTTCATTTTTGTAAATGTGTGTGGGAAGGGTTCTTGATATCTATCAATATTTCAGTAACTAATACTACTAGTGATTCATCCTAATAATCCCCAAGTTTGGCCAATTTAGGGTTTCCTTCATGAGCTATGTTTTCTTCCCTTAATTGGAGAGGCTAGTTAAATTATTGTTCTTTAGGTTCTATGTTCATTCATATTTTCATTTCCCATTTTTCCACCATGATCTCTAGTTTTGGGTCTAGATCTTCATCACCTTGTTGTATGACACAACATTGATTTGGTACTTGTGTTTGTTTATCCATCCATTCAATTAGTTTCCAAATCCCTTATTTTTGGGGTAGTGGGTTTGTTGGTTGTGGTAAGTGGGTACTTTCAGGGGCTGAGGTGAATATGATTTTCTTAATTTAAATTCTTAATGTGGTACATATGTGCTTATTTTCATCCCAAAAGAAAAATGTATGGTTGAAGTCATCCTAGATTTATTTCCAGTCCTTGGCATCTCCTCTTATTTATTGATTGATGTAACAAGTTTAGACTATTGGTATCAAGGTCCAATAGAATAGGTTGATATAAAGACAATAATCATATTCACCCTCTTTTACCCATATGTGGGTGCAAGTTTGAATATATTATAGTTTGATGGTTCCTTCGTATTTGGGGATTAGATTGTTTTCACCACCTGCTTGGAAATATCAAGCTTTGATTAAGATCCAAAATGTGTTCCATGTGGGGATAGAATTTTTTGTGTATATCACCAATAGGCAGCGTTACATACCAGAGTGCCTTGAAGGGAAGTGGTCCTTATAGTATCATATTGTAATGTTCTTTCATGTCTGCAATATATTCTCTTAGGTCACCTACTTCAAAAAATCGTGGCAATTGAATATGTGAAATGACTCATTGGATATGGTTAATGTGGTTTAGATTTGTTGTTCTTTCTTATTATTTTGTACTAGGTGTGCTAAGTGAATGTATGTGTATCATGAATACCCTTTTGAATTCATATAGTTTATGTTGTAGTACTATGTGGGTTTTGAATAGGAAGTAGAGGTTCTTTGGATCTTCCTCTTCTTCATCTTGTGCGATTTCCTCCATCTATGTTTTATCTTCTCTTTCTCCTAATGGGATGTGAACTATTTTTGTCTCATTTTCCAAAGATATTTCCTCCTTCCTTGTGTACACTATGCCAATGGAATTAATAAACCATTTCAATCCAACCAATTCTCTAAAGATGTTGAAAGTTTCTTTCATCTCTATGACTTCAAAGTCGACAATTTATTTGATCCCTTTAATATTTACTTCTACATTCTTCCATGTTCCTAATGTTTCCATTCCCAAACCATCAACCGAACTATTGCTCATAGGTGTTCTAATGAGTTTAGGTCTTTCGAGCCTCTCCCAAGTTTTTCTAGAATTATATTGAGGTCCACACCTAGATCAATCATTACATGTTTAACTTTAGCATTTTTCAAATTGGCAGTGATTAATAAGAGACCATTTTTCCAATTCCAATCTTCTATAATTTGATGTACTTTTTGCTACTTCTACTTATTCTAATACTTTCCTAATTGTTTCAATTTGACTAACATATCTTTATGTTGAGCTAATGAGGCTAAACTCTTCAACATCATTATCTCTTAAACTGAAAAACATGCTACCTCATCCTTTTGTTGTTGTATAATGTGTTTCCTTGCTTTTTCCACAATTTTTTCATGTTGTTTCTTGCTTGGCTGAAAGTAGTCATACTCTTCTTCAAATTATTCATTGATTTCTTCATTTTCCCTTTCATTCTTTCTGGTATATGTTCCTTGTCTGGTTAATACTATAGCTTTATTTTTCTTTGTTTCAGATTTATTTTGTTTTCTTATTTGCGGTGGTTGTTCTTCTTTGGAATAGTCCTCATTTGATGTGTCTAATGACCATTTATCTAGTATTTGGAAAATTTTCACTCCTTCTGGTACTTTTCTTATCACTCTTGCTCCTTTATTGTCTTGTAATTTATCACTTCTTGAAATTTGTTGTATTTTGATAATATTGTTGAGCCTTATCACATCTGAATATGCCATGGGAATCATCTCCACAGAAAGGACATTTCCTTTTCTTTTTTGATGAACATTCTATGGCATAATGACCTATGTTACTATAGTTGTAACATGTTACATCACTCCTTTGGTGGCATATAATCTTGTGGTAGGATTTTTCGTAATGCATGTGTTTTTCATGGAGGATGCCTCTATCCTAGATCATTAGAGGTCTTTATACCAATCCTTTAACATATGCCATGCTTCTATCTGTATCTACATCATAGTTTCAAATGGTGCATAGGGAATCTAGGATTGGGATGATTCTGTGTGTTTTGGACTTGAAATTGATTTTTAAGACAATCCTCTGTGACGTGACTATACCATTCTTGGTATGTCCCACAATACATTGAGATAGTTTTGGCCAAAATTATCTTTAATTCTACATGTAATGTGGTGGTGATTCTTTCTCCTTGAGCCTTAGGGAAATCATTCCGGAGGTGGCCTTCTCATGAGAAATATGTGCACCAGATTTCTTTGGTTTTCTTTATTCCTTCTTTTGCAAAGATTGAATTTTGTATCATTAGTTGTTCTCCTACAAGTTGTAACTTCTCAATATTCTCCTTTATATCATCCTTCTAATGTTTGTGCCAATTTTGTGCTTCAATGTGGTAGGCCATAGTGATTAGATCTATATAAGTGTTGAATAGTCTACCATCCAGAGCTTCTCTTATATCTTTTTGAAGTCTAAAAATAAACCATTCTATCTTATATGTCTTTCTGTCAATGGTTCTTCTAGTTTGTGACAAACTTCCTTGAATATTTTATCATATTCTTTTACTGATTCTTCTTTCCTCTATTCTAGTTCTCTCATTTTACTTACACTTTCTGTTGAAATATTCGGTGTGTCAAAGTTAGCTAATAAATCTTGTTTTACCTCATTCCAGCTTCTCCCATGTTTAGGATAGGTCTTCTTCTACCAATCTAATACATCTTTCCTGAGTGAGGATACAAAGTCAAGTAATTTTGGTTTATCTTCATCAATATCTTACCTTTCCCATAGGGATTCTAATAAAAATATGTGCTCTACTACTTATGTGGTATCTTTCCCAAATACGGGGATCTTGATTGAAGATTCAATTTCCTCCTTTATTTAATTTCAACCTTCCAAATTTGTGGAGTAGGGTTTTCTCCTTTTTGTTTCTTTATATTTTTAATAGTTTAGGGTTTTTATTCTCTACCCTTGTCTCTTGCTAGTTTTATATCAAAGTATCCACTCTCAAGCGTTTCTTCCCACTCTACTTCTTTTCCAGCTTCTCTTGTTCCCTTTTCTTGCATTATCTCTTCTTGTAAAATTCTTTGACTCTTATATGATCGAGGGGATGGATCTTGGTTGGAGCGTTGTGACTCTTCAAGATATCTTTTTATTTTCTTATTTGTTAATTTTATTTGATTGGAAACATAACTCTTTGTCCAAGTCCAATTTATTTTCTTTACTTTTCCTTATTTCTTCTTCTTTTAATTTCCTTGTGCTTTTATTGACTAATTCTTCTAAATACTCTTCTTGAATCAATGGAGTCTTCTCTAGAGTTTTTAAGAATTCTATAAATCTATCCTCCAAATTAATAGTTAGGTTCGACCAATGTGGTTTGTTATCTAGAATTTTGGAAGATTGTGGTAGTAATGGGCTTTTTGTATTATTTAGATTATTATGCAATTTCCAAAAATTGCACAACAAATTTGTTTTTTATACCTCCTTTGTAAAATGGGCCTTCTGGCAGGGCACTTTTTTTTTGGTTTGAGCTCTAAAACTCCTCCAATGGCCACAAAATGGAGATATAGGCATTTGAGGACAAAATAACACCTAGTCAATTACCGTAATTGTGTCATTTGAAATATTTTACAGGACCCTTTGGACCCACTCCAAAATGGAAATACATTAAAATTTTCTTCAAAACTTGTTCGGGAGCCATGAAATCAGGTTTGCGCACTCATGATAAATTAATTAAAAAAAATTCCAAAGAAAATTTCATGATGACTTACAAATTGAGAGATTTTAATGCTAGAAGTTTAGGGCTAGCTAGTCACCATAGGGCTCAAAAACAAGGTTTTGTTGCCAATCTGAGGAAAGCTAGGCACTAGAAATGAAGGAAATTTCTAGGTGCCAACACTAACTATTTTTTGTTTCACTAAATTAGATGTTAAAAGAGATTGCCCCTACACAATCTATGGTGCATTCTACTATAAAGACAATAAGAAGGGCTTGAAACCATTCAGTTAACAAATGTCACTAGTTGTAAAAATATCATATGTACAAATATTCTTAACTTTAGCTTATACAAGTTAACACATGCATTAAATTGCATAAGTTTTGCATAACTACCAACTAAATTTTCTTGAAAAAAGGGACCACTTCCTATGCTAAGTGAGGGCCATTTTACAATAACTTTATTATTACATTCAAAATAAAATAAATAATAAATTGAAAAAATAAATGTCCCAAAATATACTAAAAAAATAACTTGACTTAATGGAAAAAATTATTTGATTTTTTTAAAAATTACTACTCGCTTTTTCCTTCTACTTATATTCTAAATAATCATTCAAACACTTTATCAAATTCTCATTATCAAGACCCTTAAGGAAATTCACTTTGAAATTGAATTTGTCACATATCTTCCAAGAGAAGTAGAACTAATTTTTCATATCATATAAACCCTTATCAAGATTCTTGAAACTCAACTTGAGTTGCATCAACTAGTCAACCACATTTTCATCTACCTTATTATGCAATTCTTCTATTTTATTTTGTGTTTGCTGAATTTCTTAAGTTGAATTCATACTATTAGTACTCATATCTACTAGGTTCAGCTTGATCACAAAACTTACAAAATCCTTAAAAGTTATCCTACATTTTGTTCAATTCTTCTCTTTCTTCTAGATACTTTGAATATGTTGAATTATTAAGTCCCTTTTCAATGTCATCTCCTTGACATAATTTGGTAAAATCCTCATCATTTGATTGCAAGATATTATTTTTTACATATTCTTAAAAGGATATTTTACTTATACCTCTTAGTAAATACAACCCCTCTTCATACATATCATGTTATTTTCTCATTATTTGCTGATTAAAATTGCAACCAAATCCTACCTTCTTAGAAGCTTTGTAAATCAATGTGTCTATCTAGTTGTATAAAGCATGTGCCTTGTATTTTATTTCTTGTAATTTGTCAACCTCACCCTTAGACATCAAAACCAAGGTATCTATAGAGTTACTTGGAAGAGAATTCACTAGAATTATCAAAAAAAAATTACAAAATTTTGATGTTGGTGTAGCTGCTCCTGAAACTGTCATGGTTTCTTGATCTTTTGCACTTATAGGCTTCATAGTTTCCATGGCTGTGTCAAAAGAATTTATCTTCTCATCTCTTTTTATTTTCCCCAAATTGACTTAGGCAACCTAACAGTCCTAAGGGGTTATTTTCTTGGCATCCTTGTCTATTATAAGAGTTGATATTTCAGCAATCCTTTCTGTATTCTGGTTGACCCAAATTGCCAAGAGGATTTTGGGTTTCTTTTGAGGTATTTTGTTTATTCACTATAACAATCCCAACTTCCAATTTTAAAGGTTCTATCTATACAATTCTCCTTTTGGTATAAAAATCCAACTTAATCCAAGTTGAGCTTGTAGAAACATTAAATGCATAGTCTTACCTCCAATTTTAATCATTAAAATTTTAAATTTTTCCCCTTATCTAAGCCTATGGTGGTTGTGCAGATGTGTTTTCTTGGTGCCTGTAGATTAAATATTTATATAGGCTGGGCATTTTTAGCATCACTATTTTTCCATTTGGATCCTAAAAAAGCTACAACTTATGTTCTTCTCTAAAGAAACTATGCAAAAACGGGTAGATGTGGTAAGGTTCAAATAATGAAGTTCTATTAATTGGCTTGCCACATGATGAACCTGGAGAATAGAAAAAGATTTCACAAGCCGATAAGGCAATAGTTAGAGAAAGTTTGCTTCAATTCATAGCCTATGTTCCTCCTTTGCTGAGATTGTGCCTACTGTATCTCATCTGGGCAGACTCTAGTTTTCTATGCATCAGGAGCACAATTTGCAGAATGCCTTAAAACTATTATAAATGCAAATTATCTAGAGCAATAGTGTAGTTTTCTTCCTTGGGTCAAACACAATTTGCAAGATCATTAAGTATATGCTGTTTTATATGCGCTAAGAATTATTTCAAGGAAGTATGAGTTCTAAGGATGAGTGAACTCCCATCTTTATCATTGATGAGGCATTTCCTCCTCTACTTATATTTTCAACCGCCTTGTTCAAGTTTTAAATCCTACACTGGAGATAGCAGAGCTTATAAATCTTATTTGTAAAATATTTTGGTCATCTATATACTTAGAGGTGCCCAAGCAACTCTTTGATCTATGCTGGAAAGACCAGTTCCTATGGAAGGGCAACCAATTGATCCAGAACAACACAAATCTTGGGAATGGTGGAAAGTAAAGAAGTCGAAATGCATATTATGAATCAACTATACACACGATTTGGAGATCCAAAGCTTCTTAAGCCAGAGAACAAGCCATCTGCTCAAAGGTTATGATATTATTGAAGATCTGTACAGTTCCCACACTGCATCCATTGATTTCAATACAGAGCTAGTGCGGAAACATGGAAAAGAAAACATCCAAATATTCCTTTCCTTCGTTGGAAATTTTTGTGTCAGCTATGAGGAGGCAGCTCCAGGCTTGCAAAGATTTGAGTGAAATTCGACCAATCCTACCGCAACTGCTTGAGGAGTTTTTCAAGCTCATGAATGAAGTTGAGAATGAAGATATTGTGTTCACTCTTGAAACTATTGTGGATATATTTAGGGAAGAGATGGCACCTTATGCCCTTGGATTATGCCAAAACCTGGTTGCTGCATTCTGGAAGTGCATGCAATCTGCTGAAGCAGATGAAGAGCTAGATGAGTCAGGTGCATTGGCTGCTATAGGATGCTTGCGTGCTATAAGTACAATTCTTGAATATGTTAGCAGGCTTCCTCACCTTTTCCCCTCAAGTGGAACCTACATTGTTTCCTATCATGAGAAGAATACTTACTACCGATGGTCAAGAGGTCTTTGAGGAGGTTTTGGGGATTGTATCTTACATGACATATCTCTTTTCGAGACCATCTCATTGGAAATGTGGAGTCTTTGGCCTCTAATGATAAATGCATTGGATGATTGGGCTATTAATTTCTTTGAAAATATTCTTGTTCCCTTGGATAACTACATATCCAGAAGCACCAAATTTTTTTTACATGCAAGGACCCAGACTATCAACAAAGTCTCTTTAAAATGCTTTCATCTGTAATGTCGGATAAAAATATAGAAGATCATGATATTGAGCCCACCCCAAAAATTATTGAGGCAGTGCTACAAAATTGCAAAGGTTGAGTTGATGAATGGGTAGAGTCATATCTTAAAATTACAATTGAAAGGCTATGGCGAACTATTTAAGAGTTGTGAGAACTCAACTATGGAGAGATGTGGGTATATATATAGGCCAGAGCTGACCTCACAGGGCTTGTTGTGGAAAGAAGATCCATATAGTTCAGTGAATGGAAGTATGGAATGAGAATTAACAAGTTCGGTGGAAAATTGTCTTAATGATGGAGAGTTGTAACTAATTTTGGAACAGTTGAATTTGATGATTAGATTGACATATCAGAATTTTGCCAATTGCAAACATCTAAATTTGAAGTTGAAATATAACAAGTTGCTCCATCACAGGCTATCTTATCAGGAAAAAAACCAAGGCACCATACTCCAACCAGTATTGTCACCCCTGTGGTCTACCCTTTCACTCTTGTCAAGCCCTGAGGTGTACAGGGGGATGTTACACTCAATGACCTCAACTAGCATATTCTTATGCCTCACCCAGGAATTCAACAGGGTAGTGATCATGATGGCTTGGTATCACAACTCGTGTCTTCATCGACATACTCTAAGAAGGCAGTAGAGTCTCTTAAAAAGATCAATACAGAAGAAAGTTTTTGTTTGGCCGTGGATTCTGCAAATCCCAAGTCTAGAAAACCAAAAACCAAGAAATCTAAAGACACGTAGTTTAATGATTTGAGTTCTAGTCATAAAAATATATGGTCAACTTTATTATATGCAAGAGCAATTGAAAGTTAATTTTTAACTAAAAGAGGGGTAAAAATTTATTCAAACCAAAATAAAGCAGCACAAAGCAAAGACATTACACTCTTGCTATCTCCACTAAGTGGTCCAACTTTTGTGACAAATCCAGGGGTAAATGAAATTTAATTAGTTTAGAGAAATGGTGGAATTTAATGGGACGAATTACTCTATTGACATTTAAAATAACAAGAAAAGGAGGAAAGGTTGAATTCGAAGAGGCAACATTGTAACTTTTTGAATTCCATCTTTTGGGGAAATCAGAGGTTTTTCATCAAAGGGATTTTAAGAAGAACAGGGTGCTATATATCAAGGGGGGGGACAATGGTATTAGGAAGAGAATATAGTTTTCTGACATTAGAATTTGAGGGTCTATGAATTTGTGAATATATGAACTTCTGAAATTAAAGGATTTGTTTGAGAGTTTTTGCGATGTTAAATGATTCTTGGATTATTGTTTGTGTGTAATAACTACTTTAAGCATTCATTTTTCATATAGTTTGTATTTTAAATCTATCTTGGAGTTGATATTAGAATAGTGTATTAATCCGCAAGTTGATTTTTATTTTGAAATCTAGAAGTTTGAGGTGTTATATATGCATATTCGTCGTCTCGGAAGTAGTAAACCTTCGATTTAAATTAGATGTTATTCTATTTCTTGTGAATTATTTTCCCTTTATTGTTCTACCTTTCATACTTTCTGTTCAAAAGCATATCCATTTATAATTCAAAATACATCATACGAGGGAGCTTATCCTCTTAAATGTAGAGGAGAATTACTAGTCTCATAGACATTGATTCATTTGTTGGTACAATTTTTCGTTGCTCGTTGGGCGAGTCAACTAACTTTTACAATGAAAAAAATGTTAACAACACATAGATGTGTTGGATATTAACTTTTGTTGTTGTCGTGGTAGACTAGGAGAAGGTTATTTATGTTGCTATTGAGGAGGAGGATAGATATGAATAACAGATTTTTTCCTTGGAGGACTTTTAGAGGGAAATTTAGATTCTTGTTGATCCATTTTATCAATCTCTTCTTTTGTATCTTCAATCATAATTGTGTCCTATTGAGACCCCATCCTATTTGGTGGGAACTATAGAGTCTACAAAATTTCCTCCCCTTTTTACAATTTCTCTTCTACCTTCCTTAAGACTTCACCAGTTACGTATTTATCTATATTATCCTTTAGAAGTTATTATGTCAATAGTGTTATAGAAGTTGGCGTTCTTGATAGAGATCCCATGTGAGGAGAAAGAGTTCCCTCGAGACAAGGGGATGAACCAAGTTGAGCTATCCATGGTTAATCTAAGAATAAAGGAGGAGTTAGGAGGATAATATTTGGTCTAACTAGATGAGAATTTTGTAATGGACCTACTCCAAATATTTCAATTACTCCTACATCAGCAACCTTTTCTTTTTCTACACTTTATCAAAATATTTCTTCAAATTCTACTCAAGTGGCTTTGTTTTTACAACCTTAGTCTTTTTGTATGTAGTAGTAGAGTCACTTTTTTTTTCTTTTCCGTTGCCCATCTTTAGTGTTTGGTCCTCCAACCAACCCAAACTATAATTTTCCACCTTTTGATTTATCAACTTCATATTTCTATCCTCTTCTACAATCCAATTAACCATCGATAAAGGAAAGACACTACATTCTTAAGGTGATAAATTGGATTCAAAATATTCTCATCTATTAGTCCATTATGTATATCTATAGAAATATTCATATTTTTCATTTGTTTTAGTGATAACCTATAAAAAATCCTTTTTCTCACATTAAAATTATAGTGGGAGTCAACATAGATATCCTTCATGGTCTCTCTATGTTCATATTCGAGGCCAAGAACTTTCTATACCTGACCATCAAGATCATATCCTAATTGTGAATTTTATAAATGTATATTTAGGAAATATAATTAATCTTCAAAGTAACTTGTACACACTATGTTGGGGTAAGAATAATAGCCAAGGAAAAAGGGAAATGCACTCCCAGCTTATTCTTTTCTATAATCTTCTTATGTGTGTCTAATATTTTTCTTGTGAATACTGTTGGAAATATATGCCTCAATCATCACAGGCTGTAACCTCTACTGGAGCAAAGTCGATATGACATCTATCATGTCTGGTCGACTAGCAGCTTTGGTACATTGTGATTTGTACAAGCCGATGTGACCTAGCTTTTGTCTCACCGAACGTTCCTATCACTGTGATCTCTTACCGCTCGTGGAGACCTCTAGCCGATAGGCCATTCAATCAGTCATCGGGGAAAGTCTTTGGTCTTCGCTATGAGCTCTCAGCGAGATGATTGTCTCACCGATAGTGTTTCATGTTGAAGTCTTTGGGGAGAGTCTAGGGTGTTTCGGTAAGAATTCCTAACGATACGGATGTCTCGCCGATAGCTTTATCCTGGAGACATCGGGGTGACTTGAACACTCAGGAAGAACTCTTGGCGACAGTTGGTGTGTCTCACCGACAGTATACACTCAGAGCAGAACAAAGGTCTCGGTGTGAGGTCTTAGTGATGCACAAAGGTCTTGCCGATAGTAGTATGGTTTCAGAGTAATATATGAAAGCCCAGTGAAACCTTTCAGCAAAGGATGATAGTCTTGGCGACTGCTGATGGTTAAGTCAATGAAACCTCTTGGCGAGCGGTAAATCTTGCCGATAGGGATGTTGAGATCATTGTGACTTTGAATATCGGTATGTGGTCTCACCAAACAGCGATAATCTTGCCAAATGGAAAACTCACGTCTATGTGACTTGTGGAGCTTTGGTATGGCATCTCAGCGAAAGCGATATGTCTTGGCAGCACGGTGAAAATTGAGCAATAGCTCTCAGGACTCAATGTAACATCTTGCCGATAGGTAAAATCTTGGCGATATTGAATATGAAGTCTTTGGGCATCGGGGAGACACTTCTTGTATCTCACCGACATGCCAATATAGTGTGAAGCCGTTTGATCGAGTGAGACTATCTTATGTGGCTCATTGTCGACCAATAGGAGAAGCCGAATGGGAACCGTTGGAAGGCAGTCCGTTGTGAAAATTCTGTGAGGAAGTTTGACAGACAAGGAACACCATGAATATAGTTTGCAGTTGCAGATGCTCGAAGGTTCGATGGTTGGTTCGATCAACAAGTGTGTGAACAGTTCGAATTGTATCAGAGTGAATTCTATTTTGTGTAGACTATAACGTGATGGTTCCTATACAAGATTGATCATAGTGAAAGCTGATGTAATATGACATCAGAAAGACAAGTCAAAACATTTGTATGTAATCTCCATTACTGTAATACAAAGTGATTTCTCTTGGTGTGGTGGGTTTTTCTCCCGTAAGGGTTTTCCCACGTAAATCTGGTGTTCATCTGTGTTTGTCTAATTCTCTGTTTCTGATATTTAGTTCATAGTGCATCTTAATTGAACTGTAATTGAAAAAATTAAATGTGTATCTACATTCTTCCCTGAGGTATTGACGTTAGGAGAGTTGTTTCCGCATCTAGCTTTCCTTACAAATTCTAAAATAATGACTTTGTTTCTATAAAAATTAGATAGCAAAAAAGGGGCTCTTGAAAATCCTAATGTTTTGATATAGTTTGAATTGTGGAGTTGGATAAACCAATATACCCATATTGATACTAATTATCATATTTCATATGTTGTTCTCATTGATTGATCTCCTGATAGATTATTGATAATAGGATAAATAAATGCATCATTCACCCTCTTGCAGTGATTTTTGGCTTCTTTAAATTTTATTTGAAGGTAATACTCCCAAATTATTTGTTGTTCATTTCCCTCACCCAAAACTCCCTCTATTGTTAATCCTAGGAAAGAAACTTGTCTTGCAAGTAGATAAATGACATAAGAAGTCATTATGAACTTCTTTGTGGCCTAGATTATGGTCAACTACTGATGAATTTTGTCACTAACTAACTAAGCCCAATTGGCATATTTTGCATATTTGAGAACCATTCAAATAAAATAATAAATTTAAGTGTGATGACGCCTAGATTTTGATTTCCTTGTGAATCTATTTCAAAAAGTGATGGTATCTCAAATTTATCTATAATATTCCCCCTTAATTTTTTTGAGTTTTTGATCAACACAAACCACACTATTAGCGTTAGCTCCAAATCTAAAACAGCTTGGAAAGTAACCCTCCACCTTTTGATCACTAGGATCCCAATGTGGGAGAGGTGAGAGCATACAGTGTTGGGGATCGTTAGCAACTAGAAAATGAAATTACAATGTTTGCTAGGTGGCTAGCTGACCATGGATGAAAAGTAAATTGTTGGAAATACAAAGTAGGTGGATAATCGACCATGAGCTCAACCACTTATTCAACGAGAGCGAAGATATTACAATTATGAGGCAGCAAGCCGATCATTTAATCCTCACTACCACTTGTTTAGTGAGGGGAATTTATTAAACTTAATGTGCTAAAATAAATGCTTCAACCACTTATCCAGTGGGAGCTAAATACAAAACTTAATTGCAGCAAATAAATAGATGACTGTTAGTACTACAAGCCAGCCTTACAATAAATGAGTTTTTAGCTCCAAAACATATTAGAATGAAGGCCAAATATAACCAATGATTAAGGATATTATCCTTAACTCTATACAATGTATATAATCAGATTTTAGCCTCTTAAAATTAGTAAATTAGAATTATTTCAAGTCTAATTAGAAATAGTAAAACACAAAAATCAGACCAGCAAGTTAGAATTTTACCAAAATGGATGTAGCTCTTCACATACAACTTGAAGAGAATTCATTTAGCAGTCAATTGAAGCCTCTAATCATGGCGTCTCATTTCCAATGATCAAAACATGTCAAAACAACAGTAATAAATTGGTACAAATCCTAATGCAACCTGCTAGAGATGGTATGGTCTCCAAGAAGGGTCGACCTCCTCTAGAAAAGAAAAAACTTAGTAATAAAATCCAATTATTTGCAAGATTGGATGCCCTCCACAAAGATACAACATGGGTCAGTACCCAAAACCAAATAAAAATCAAGGGCGAAGCTATGAATAGAAATTTGCTTCAGCCATCCACTTCTTCAGTAGTACAAACAAATTATACATCAACAACTTGCTTGTAGAAAATCAGAAATTAAGCTCTATCCACACTCCTGAATGAAGCATGGTCCTCAGTCACCATCTAGGAATCCATAGTTTCAAGCCTGAAGAATGGTATAGAAAAGATAGAAGGCAAACAACCCTCGTAGCAAAGTCTAAACTCAATTCAACAACATAACATTATGAATTTTCCAAAAGATGAGAATGAAGGAGCAAGGCACAAATAAATAGACTTCTTCTTGGCATTCGAATCAACTTTGAAACCTCCAAGAAAAGAATATGAAACACTTTAGCTTCCTCAAGAAGGGATGCTCAACCTTTTCACTTGGCAAATAAAAAAATATTAAGTTAACTTTAATCCATCTCCTTAGGTGTCCAAGATAGGAGATAAATAATTCAACTTTTAAATATTTTAATCTCCAAATAGGACGTCCGCATTAAGTCCCACTTTTAAAAACAACTTAGAAGTCACACGCCTAGACCAAGGGGTCCAAAATAATAATAAAATATTAATGTGACTTAAGTTATTAATTTTTCCAAACAAGCTCCAAGAAGGAAGAAGAAACCAACACCCAAACTAAACTGCCTCACTGCCAAAAATATAATGAATGATTGGAAAAACTGTGCTACTATTAGGATGACACTACCATAAATAGAACTTACTAAAAATAGCAAACTGCTATAAATAGTAAGTGTTCCCAAACACCCTTTGAGTACAAACCATGCAGTCGTCATGACTTACTAAAAATAGTAAGTGCCTGGAAAGGTTATCATATGGAGATGCATGCTATACCATTCTGAAGCTCTCTAAAAAAAAAAAAACCCAAAAACTTTTCTTGCATGCAAGGTATCTGCCAAAAATGTATGTCATTTTCATAACATGCATGTCACCACATCCTGAAGCTCTCCAAAAACCCATAAAGCTCCCTAAAGCTCACTTCCAAACTCCCGCATGTGATCCTTCAAAAGCCAAGTTGAAACCTCTTATAAAATAGGAAACCCTAATTTCCATTTTTACTTAGCCTACAGGTTTTCAAAAATAGGCTAAATCCCATTAAAGAGTATAGAGCTAAAATAGGGACATTATAGTCCACCCTCCCCAAAATTAATACTAATCCACACCAAACTAAGTTGGATCCCAGGGTCTCATATCCATCTCTGGAAAGACCCATCAAGTTGATGTTGCACCACTCTGATCATACAAATGAAGCCATTGTACCAGAACTGCACTAACCTTCCCTACAACCTCAAAGAGTTAACATGCATGGAATTCAAACTGAGAAACATGGAAGGATTGGAATCAAAACCCTACAACATCTCACACCTGAGAGACTCTGAGGAGTCAATATATGCAAAGCCAATGAATATCACCATTCTGGGCACAAAGAAGAATAATCTAATAAACTCAAAATCATTTTCATCAACATAACTCCTCAAAGTGTTAAATAGAGTCACAAATGCCCTTGTGAATCCTTCAAGGCTTCTTGCAAAGAAGAAAACAACTCTTTGCAAAAACTCATCAATCTCATCCTCAAAAATCGTCAAGGATGTACAATGTCTCCTCTGAATAATTTTGATATATCCAAGAAGACTTCTGAAAACTTTCACCAATCTCTCTCCAAGAGTCTCAAAAAGTCAAACCAAATCAAGCATTGGTTCACTGCCCCAAGCATATGTACAAAGATGGCCACTGAGATGAACTTGAACACTATCTAAATGCATATTCAAATCACTCTAAATCCTCATTTCTCCCACTTGAGACCAAAAATCATTGCTAACAAGAGATTGGAAAGTTTGAAAATGAATGAACCACTACTGAACGAGACTGAAATGGTCAACTTGAGATTTTATTTAAGGAAAATCGGCATCCAAGAAGATAAATAGCTGCTACAAAACTGAAAATCAACATCCAAAATATCACATCTGCTCATATCCACGCCTGAAGATAACCTCTCTAAAGATTTCATCACAACAAAGAAGCATTCTTTGCTCCAATTTCCTCTCTAATCCATTTGTTGATGAACAAATGGGACCATCATCTAGCTAGTAAGGAAGGGAAAAAAACCATTGATTTTGAAATTTTGACCCTTATCCCTCCAAGGAGCCTTCCTACCAAACCCAATAAGAATCTCCATAACACATTGAGGATGCCAATCAAGGATACCTAACCAAGAATGATCCACCACACCCCAAAAGAAATTCACAACACATTCCCAAGTGCTAATCAACTCCAAATGCACACTCGAGAAATTATTGACTTCTTTGGTGAACCACTGAAGTCTATCCATGAAAGTTTCAAAAACAATGGAGCTTGAAACAAACATTGTCTTCAAATCCATCTCCCAAAATAGGTTAGTGTGAGCATTACTCAACCTAGAGGATAAACTGTTAGACATGTAAATAACATGTTTTACCAAAACATGTTTTGATAACACCTTGGTGTCAAAGATGGGGAAGTCGTCATAAATCAACACTTCCATATAGAGACTAAATCCTCTAAACCTCTTATGCATTCACTTACAAGCAAGCTTGGAAGATTATCAGTCACAGAGTGTAACTCGTCCTCATACTCTCTGAGATGTTTAAAATCAACTAGCTTATCTTCTACCTCCATTAAAATCAACTAGCTTATCTTCTACCTCCATTACACCCAACTGAGCATTCTCTAACATGCACTTCGTTGATTCAAGCTCAAGAGTAAGCTTATCAACCTTTTTCTCACTTCCTTGGAATGCACCAATTGTCTTCTTTGCAAATTCGTAGGCATAATCCCGATCTTTAATCCAACATAGATACTTTGATTTCATAATCTCTAAGGATTCTTTGATGAATTGCATATTAAAGAGAGTGACTCCATCCCTAACTCCTTCCTATCTCTCTTCAATCAAACTATGTGAGCATTCAAATATGAACAGGACATGCATCTCATCCTCAATGGATATTATAAATTGACCTTTCTGCTCATTAATGTGAAAGGATGGTGAACTGCTGGTAAGCTTCATATCAAAATCAGAACTTGGTTTCTTGTCTTCGCTGCCCTCATAGCTGCTCCATGATACATGTCTTTCACCACCCACCAATTGAAAATGCACAAGACCATGAAGAGGATCAGGTTCTACAAATTCTTCTGGCCTTCATTTACAATCAGCTTCATTAAGAGGTAAATCTGATTTGAATTTGAGAACCTCTTTAAACTTTTCATCAACAAGGGCCCTATGGACTTCTAGCTCTATTTCCCCTTCACTGTCTCCTTGATTACCTATTAAGGCAGCCCACAACTTGATCAATGAGTCATTATGGGGCTTTTCCATGCAAGCTTCTTTATCAAAGACATCTTCTCCTCCAATGGCCATCTCATAGCTTGCATTGAAATAGACTTTTGTACTTTATTGGGATCAAAGGAAAATTTATTCCATACAGGTTCCTTGACAACCTTAGGTGCCTTCACACCTAGATCCCAAATGCTGAAGGGCTGATTATTTTGTTCAAAAAAAAAGTGCTCTTCATACTCCTTTTGGAGTGTTGACTCAATTAATGAGTCACCTTCTAACTCACTTAAACTGATATATTCAATAGTATCCCTTTTTAAGAGCATAGTTTGATAGTCAAAATCGAAACCACCCATGTCACCATCACTATAATAAAGTAAAGAATCATCAATGTTAGTTGTTTTGACAATTCTATCCTTCTTACCTTTAATAAGCTCATCATGTGAAGGTATATTACCGATTTCTTCATTAGTAGTCATAGGCATACCATGGAAATATTCTTGATTACTTGTCATAGATTCTTCATTTATATCTAAGACTGATGTTGCCTCATTATGCTCATCCTTAGCATGAGCAAACAAATGCATATCAATAGGTTCATCCTGAGAATCTGCCATAGAATCATTGAGAAACAACATTTTATTCCCATCTTTTTCATTAATGATCACCTCATTTATCTGCTCTCTATTCTTCAAGTGTGGCTTCAATTTTCCCTCACACTGATTGAACAAATCTTTGATCAACATACCAATAGTAGAAGAATTATTTCCTTCTTGTTCATGAATGTTTAGCAAAAAAGATAGGATGGGTTTTGGAAATTCATCCATCTCATTGATATTTAAAACAAAAATGTTTCTCATCGCTACAACTGCATCCTCCTCTTTTTCACTCCAAGTTGAAATGAAGAGGTAATGGATCAAATAATATATTCGATCTTGCATACCCAAATCTACTAGCAACATACTTGTTTTGAGTTCTGAAAAAATCTTTAGTATAGCACTTCTTTTAGAGTATTGATTGCTATCAGTTTCATCAAGATCTTGAAAGCTTTCCATGATCATATGAAGAAATCTCTTCATATTTTTATTATCATAGGGAACCAAGGGTGCCAATATTCTCATCACTTCACTGAGGCATGAAGTAACTAGCAGATTGATTTCTTCATCAGGTTGCCTCAACCAATAAGGATGTTTTAGAGAGGTCATTGCAGGTGTCAATGTTGATTTAATTAACCCTGAAGGTGATTGCTTCACCTAGCTCAAACATTGTTCCAATGTAAGAATTATTCTCACTTCTTCCCCTGTCTAACATTCTTTAATGAGCCTTGTTCCTGCAGTGTGAAGTGAACTTGCAAAACTCTTTTCTTCTTCAAAAGCCATGATTAAATTAGATAGCTCACGACTTCTAAACTTAAGAATATATGTCATCTTTAGGAACTTCTAAAAATTGAAATTGAGTTTTGTTCTAACCTCTGATGTAGTATCGGTTTTCCCTATCACTCATCTAACACTAAAGCACGAAATGCACAAGATGGCAGGAAAATAGGCTCTAATACCACTGTATTATTCCCTCTTATTTTTTTTGAATTTTATCAACACAAACCACAGTGTTAGCATTAGCTCCAAATCTAAACCAACTTGGAAAGTAACCCTCCACCTTTTGATCACCAAGATCCCAGTGTGGGAAAGGTGAGAGCATACGATGTTGGGGATCATTATCAACTGGAAAACAAAATTACAATGCTTGCTAGGCAACTAGCTGACCATGGATGAAAAGTAAAATGCTAGAAATACAAAGTAGGTAGATAACTGACCATGAGCTCAACCACTTATTTAGCGAGAGTGAAGATATTACAATTATGAGGTAGAAAGCCAACCATTTAATCCTCACTACCACTTGTTCAATGGGGGGAATTTATTAAAATTAATGTGCTAAAATAAATGCTTCAACCAATTATCCAGTGGGAGCTAAATACAAAACTTAATTGCAGCAAATAAATAGATTATTGCGAGTACTACTAACTAGCCTTACAATAAATGAGTTTTCAGCTGTAAAACATATTAGAATGAAGGCCAAAAATAACCAATGATTAAGGATATTATCCTTAACTCTATACAATGTATACAATCAATTTTAGCCTCTTAAAATTAGTAAGTCAAAATTATTTCAAGTCTAATTAGAAACAGTAAAACACATAAATTAGACCAACAAGTTAGAATTTCACCAAAATGGATGTAGCTCTTCACATACAGCTTGGAAAACTCATTCAGCAGTTAATTGAAGCCTCTAATCATGGCGTACCATTTCCAATGATCAAAACATTCCAAAAAATAGTAATAAATTGGCACAAATCCCAATGCAACTTGCTAGAGATGGTATGACCTCCAAGAAGGTTCGACCTCCTCTAGAAAATTAGAAACTCAATAATAAAATATAATTCTTTGCAAGACTAGGAGCCCTCCATAAAGATACAGCATGGGCCAGTACCCAGAATCAAATAAAAATTAGGCATGAAGCTATGAACAAAAATTCACTTCATCCATCCACTTCTTCAGTAGTACAAACAGATTATACATTAGCAACATGCCCATAGAAAATCAGAAATTAAGCTCTATCCACACACCTGAATGAAGCATGGTCTTCAATCACAATCTAGGAAGCCATAGTTTTAGGCCCAAAGAATGGTATAGAAAAGTTAGAAGGCACACAACCCTTGTAGCAAAGTCTAAACTCAGTTCATCAACATAACATTATGAATTTTCCAAAAGATGAGAATGAAGGAGAAAGGCACAAATAAATAGACTTCTTCTTGGCATTCAAATCAAATATGAAACCTCCAAGAAAATAATATTAAATACTTCAACTTCCTCAAGAAGGGATGCCTGACCTTTTCACTTGGCAAATAAAAAAATATTAATTTAACTTTAATCCATCTCCTTAGGCATCCAAGATAGGAGAAAAATAATTCAACTTTTAAATATTTTAATCTCCAAATAGGACGTCCACATTAAGTCCCACTTTTAAAAACAACCTAGAAGTCACACACCTAGACCAAGGGGTCTAAAATAATAATAAAATATTAATGTGACTTAAGTTATTAATTTTTCCAAACAAGCTCCAAGAAGGAAGAAGAAACCAACACCCAGACTGAACTGCCTCACTACCAAAAATAGAATGAATGATTGGAAAAAAATGTGCTCAAATAGAACTTACTAAAAATAACAAACTGCTATAAATTGTAATTGTTCCCAAATTCCTTTTGAGCACAAACTGGGCAGCCGACATGACTTACTAAAAGTAGTAAGTTATTGGAAAGGTTTTCAGATGGAGATACATGATATTCCATTCCAAAGCTCTCTAAAAACCCAGAAAAACCCAAAAACCTTTCCTACATGCAAGGTATCCATTAGAAATGCATGTTATTTTCATAACATGCAAGGTATCTACCAGAAATACATGTCATTTTTATAACACACATGTCACCGCATTATCCCAAAAAGTATGCTCTAGCTAGGTTCTTTGGAATCTTAGTAATCAATTTTCTTGATTTTTTTATCCAAGAAGTGTTCAGATGTCTTACATTATGTTATTCATTAGATTTGAAAACCTCTTGTACATTTTCCTCTATCAAAGTATTCAATGTTTCCTTGAATGGAAAGAAATAGATATGGGAAATCAAATCTCGGTTGACATTTAGCACCATATTTCCATCTTGGTCCCTGTATTTCCTTGTGTTTGAGTCATAGAGAGTGGCATAGGACAAGATTAGTTCAGGACACTAGAGAGAAATCAAGAATCCAACAATGCGGACCAATCTAGATTTTTCTATTATCTTGGATCTCTAGGTAGTTCCATCTCCAAAGGTCCTTTATCTAAAACCCTTAATGTCAATATTTTCCAAATTTGTGTTAATAATTTTTTGGATGGAGAAGATAATCTTGGAGACCTTCTAGACTCCTTAAATTCACACTTCATGGTGGTAGTGATATTTGTTAGAGTAATAAGTTATTATGCTTAATTAATTACATCACATTTGATTAATTAATTAAGTCACTTATTCCTCTTTATTACTTAAGCTAAACTTAGGCACATTAATAATTAATTATTAATTATTAAGTGTGCACACTAGGGTTTCATTTAGGGTTTCCCTTTTAGGGTTTCTTGATCTCCTTCATAAGGATTGATCACATTGTAATAATTGATTCTCTTAATGCATTTTTACTGAGAGGTTTACAGAGAACATCTTTTTCGGTTCTTCATATATTTTGCATGTGACAGGTATCCATCTTGCATGTAGGTGATCTTGGATTCTAACATGGTATCAGAGCTCCAGACCTGCAGCTGCTTGTTCGTGATCTAAAGATATGGCCTCTTTGTGAGTTTCGGGTGCAAGGGTTTCCACAGGCATCCTTTCTGCAAGATCTGGGGGTAGCCATTATTTTGGGACACAATGGGCTCAAACGGACGTCGCCATCGCGTTCGCAGCGTCCCAAAACCCTAGAAACGCCTGTCAAATCGTCTAATTTGGAGCAGTTGATTTTTGAGGCAAATTTTTTTTGCATGTACGGCCCGTACATCCGTCTGCACGCGGATCGAGAAATATTTTTCCAGATCTGATAAAAATGTTATTTTCTCATTTTTTAATTTTCTCAGAAAATTAAAAAAAAAATAAATTTAAAAGTTTTTAAAAAAAGGGCGGATTTTTGTTTTAAAAGGGGAGCATTTATAATGGTACCCGCAGGGTACCTGCAACTTGCAGGCCCTGCGGGCCCATGTCCCCTGGCCGGTTGCAGACCGGCGGCCACTTGTGCCATCCGGCTGCCTCTTCCAATCGCCCGGCGGCTTCTCCAATCCCCGGCAACATTCTAGCCGGCGTTCAGCTGTCTGGCCGGCGTTCCTTTCCGGCGGGCCTCCACAAGCCGACGGCGTCTTCTGCAGGGAATATTCCTTTCACAATTCCGGCCGCTAAGATTCGATACAGTGAATATTCCAGTCACCGTGAAATTTTTCGGAAGGGGGCCATTTTTTCCCCTAACGGCCGGATGGCCGTCAAATTTATCTTCGCATTTGATGGCGTCAGCCATACGGCACCCCTCATGCCTCTCTAACCCGGTTTGCCCTAAAGAGCAGTTTTTCTTTTGGCCATGCTTGGATCTGGTATCAAATCGGGCAAGCGAGATATCGCCGAAAAAGCTGGTTCCAGCTCTTTCATGGTGTAGTTTATTTTATAGTATTTTTTGTTTTACTGCATTTATTTCTGTTTGAAGTCAGATGTTGTTTTTACTTCCAAGCTCATAACTTTTGCCACGATCTCATTTTTCGCCTCGTTTGAAGTGTCGGAAAGGTATTGAGGAGCTCTATGTTGCTGTCCATGCACTTTTTCTGTATCTATCCCAGGTTTATCAGTTAGTCCAGATTTGGCCCGATGGGTTGTTTGGCGATTACTTGGATGTTTTGGCAGTTGGGAGAGTGCATCTTGCATCTTTGCACTTCGTTTTCAGTAATACATCATTCAATAATTACTTGCTGCTTCATAGATTCTAGAGTTGTTCCTGTTTGGAGGTTTTGAGTGTTAAAGTGACATGGGTTTTACATTTGCTTTATCATGATTCCTTGAGTCAATCGGTGTTTTAGCTTCTTCCTAAGTTCATCTTAAGGGGGTGTTAAGTAATAAGTTATTATGCTTAATTAATTACATCACATTTGATTAATTAATTAAGTCATATTCCTCTTTATTACTTAATAAACTTAGGCACATTAATAATTAATTATTAATTTTAATTACCTAGGGTTTCATTTAGGGTTTCCCTTTTAGGGTTTCTTGATCTCCTTCATAAGGATTGATCACATTGTAATAATTGATTCTCTTAATGCATTTTTACTGAGAGGTTTACAGAGAACATCTTTTTCGGTTCTTCATATCTTTTGCATGTGACAGGTATCCATCTTGCATGTAGGTGATCTTGGATTTTAACAATATTTTCTAACTTTTAAGTGGCCTTATTAGTTATATTTCATGGAACAAAAATAAATGACACTAAAATAAACTAAAACACAATCCAAACCCTAATCTAAAGAAGAGGAGGAAGAAACCACAACTAGGGAATGGGTAAAAATAAAAAAACCATACCAAACAACAATATAAAAATAGATAATAATAGATGTAAAATTGAGAGAGGAAGATGACTTACCTCTCAATTATGAGACCCAAGTTGAAGGATGGAAATAATGAAAGATGGGAGCCAAATGTAAGAACATGATGTAAACTCACATACAAATCACAATCCAAAAAACACAACAAGAACACAATAAATGGATTCATGTGTACATGCATTTAAGTTAGAAGGGCTCAATATCAAGAGGAATTTCATTTGTAGGAAGTTGAGGGTTAAAATGGAGATAAAAGGAATAAAAAAGGATGTGGGGACCTACACATGCTTAAGAAAAAAATACTAAGTATGAATACCCATCAAACTATGGGTCATAGGTCAAACAAGGGGCTTTGAACCTAGGTTCCAAGTCCATCTCAGGGCCCACTAACTGAAATGGACAAAAGAAAAAAAATGAGGTACAAGGGACTGGGTTGTAAAGTGAACCGAGAACCTGGAACCTTGGATGAAGGTTCCTCTTGGGACCCATGACTCAATAGGAACCAAAGGAGTTTTGGGGACTTTAAAAGTCCTAGAACTTTCACACAAGGAAAAACATACAAGGGGAAGGACATAAAAGGGACATAAATTGACAACTAAACCTAACTAAAGACACTAAAATACTAAATAAATAAAACAACAAAAAGGGGTCCCCAGATTCTCCAAGAAAAAATGATGGTTTGTTTATGCATGGCATAAAAAATGGTGTCTCAACTAAGAAAAAATCTTCAATCATTTCAAAACACTTAACCCTTGAAATATGCAAAATATCTTGTTTGAATTCATTCAAGTCAATCAATCAAATTGTGAATGTTAGCAAGAAATATGGGGTAACGCAGACTAAAGTTTTGAGCCCTAAGTATTTTCTAAGTGTTGTGATTTATACCCTATACTCAATCATATAAAGGTGAACACCAATAGAATCAAACTTATGAATAGTTACTTATACATTCATGAATTAACAGATAACATAATAGATAGAATTCTGGAATCCATTGTATTAATCAAAATAAAAAATAAAAAATTGTAATTGTTACCAATTTTTCGCTACAGCTCAATTGGTGGAGTTGGCTGAACATTGTTATATCTTAAGGTGAAATTACAGATTGTGCTTAAGCGTTGTTTGCATCATGTTCATTGTTCGTTAAGTGACAGTTGAGCATTAAAAAGAGGAAACTGAGTTTCATAGGTGCCATTCAATGTTTTACAATTAAATGAAGTATAGAATTGAGCATGTAAACAACAGAGAATTTTAAATGCTTTCATTCATTTCATGAAGTGATTCATAATTACATAGTTTCATTTGATTGCAAGAATTCAAATGATATTACAACATTGCATTGAAATGCATTTTCTTTTCGAAATGAAGAGCATAAAATGAAATCAAATATCCACACAAGTTGTGGATGGGATTGTCACAATGCATCATTAATAGCACACTACACTATGGAAGATGCATAAGAAGAAATCACATAAGTAACGACATAATCATCATTGCCTGATTGGCTGATGGTCGACGCCGAATGGTGCACCTTTGTCTTCTCAAGCTCCGTTGACCTGTAAGAGAAAAGAGGGGGATGTCAGAGGCTACGATTATGAAGACACCTATATGAATCACCAACAATAGTGCAGCCTGTTATCAATCATACACTGAAACAATCAAGTAGAGTGCGGAGAAATAAGTTGAATGAGAAACATCAGTATGATCATCATATCTTGTTTTTATGCTAACATTTCTTGTTTCTTTGTGCAGGTATAGGGAAAATCATGAAGTAGATCATTATTTGAAGACCAAGCATGTGGAGAAAAATGGGCTCCCATAAGGGTAGAGCTCGGCATGCTGCCCTTATTTATTACAAGTGGGCTGATAAAGAGATAATAATTACATCATCATATTCATCAAGAAAGAAGTGATATACAACTGAAAGAGTTAAGCATAGTTATCTATCAAGCTATTAAACCAACTGTGCATTCATAACAATTAGGTTAATACTTTCTGAAAGCTATAGGTGAACAGTGAGTTTAATCCGCTCAATCATCTAACTAAGTACATTCATATCAAATATTGTTGTATGGTCATGTTCTGCTGCTATAAGAAACAATGTATCTTGTTTCATGTTATGCTACAACTATTTCCTATTCTGAGAGTGAACAAGCACATATAATTCTTGATTACAAAAGGCACTATTCGATAAAAGAGATATAGGTATGTATGAGTCTCAATTTTTCTTCATTCAAGGAAGTATTTGTGCATTAACAATTTTACATAAAGACCAGTGAAAGAATTCTCAGAATTCCATCAGAGCAAGGTGACAAGATCAGTAAAGTAACTAGAAAATATGATCAAAGAAAGTGGATGATTGTGAATGCATAAGTAGCGAGATGGACCATCAACCTACAGAATTAAATCAAGGGATTCTTGTGTGAGAGCAGTATAATTATCATGCTAGAAGGAATAAATACTTCTCAATTGATCAAGCAGTGAGCTCAATTGGAATCACAATATCATCATGGAGTTTTGTTATCATTTAGTCTCATGATTCCTAATCATAAAGAAACATTGTTCAATAAAGAGAACAAAGGTATTGTTTATGTCTCAGATTTTCATTGGAGAAAGGAACTGTGCACTAGCAACTATACATAATGAAGACAAGTGAAGGAGTTTCATTTTCTATCAGTGAATGACAAACATCAATACAGTATTTGATGTATTTGATAAAGGAAAGGTACATCAAGGACAACCTGTTCACTTTGGCTGAAATGCTACTTCAAATAGAATTATGCATCAATGTTTTGCAGAAAGCAACAATCAAGGTACAATATTCATTCAAGAATATCTTCAAAGAGTTACAAGTATCAAGCAAAATAGATATGAACAAATTTGGCAAAGATTTAGATACACAATATTCATTTCTAGAATAAACAAGTTTACAAAGGCATGAGAGTTCAAAACATAGCATATCAATGATACCTGAAGTGTAAAAAAAGGGTGCAAGAAGAACCTTTAGAATGCAGGTATGTGGAAGTTTTAGGCGACGTGAAACCAAAAGAATATGGTAGGTAATTCTTCTAAATCTAAATTCATAAGTGGGTTTTCAAGATATTGTTTAGAATCTTATAAGTCTATGTGACAGTTTTTCAATGCAATACAAACAAGATGTGTGTATTCAGAATACTATATACCCAGGAAAAGGTCTTGTTAAAGATAGGATTTATACAACATTCCCATGGAGAAAGTTGAGAAAGGTGGAAATACCATGTGAATCAAGTCTAGATTTTTACACATACAATTTTTATTATTTTCTCATATACCCACAATTGATTTCAGATTTACATATGGAGATCACCGTTTTTAGAAAATACATGGACCTCTAAATAAATTCAGTGTTTCCTCATTACTGTCAGCATACCCACTTTGGGGTTTCAGGTCAAGTGTACAGATTTTCATCATTTCCAATCTACCCATATGGGTATTTTTTCTCAGAACAACAAGTTAAATGTTTTATAATATGAGAGTTTTCAGAAAAATGCTTAGTTTTCCTCTAGATATAAAGTACTCATATGGAGGAGATTAAAATTTTAGAATAACAAAAGAAAAGCCAGATTTTTCTTGACTACACAAAGTCTTTTCCAGAAAGCCCACATTGGGGTTTTGAAACACAATTCTGAATATTACAATTTTCAGTTTACCCTTGAAGGGTTCAATGAGAAAGCCACAGAAATTTCAAAGTAAAGCACCAGTTAGATGGGTCGAGCCCATAAATTGAATACAAAATAATATACAGATTTTTTTTCCATACACCCACATGGGGTTTTGTTTCTAAAGGAAAATAATACAACTGACAGCAGTACCCATGAAGGGGTTTGTTCAAATTTGAAGAAATAAAGGAATTATTTTCTTGGGTTGAGCCCAGAATGTTTTAAAATGCCTATTCAAGAGTACACATGGCCGCGGCCTGGGAGAGCTTTGAGCTCATTCAATGGTCCATCATTCCACAAACAGGGAAAATGGTGTTAAGTCTCCATCAAACTTGGGTTGCACTTAAAACAAAAGCAACCATAGTGCAAGGAATGTTGTACAAAACTTGTAACAAAGTCTCATGATGGTGCGGCCTGTGTAATGGCCAAAAAATTGATAGACAGAAGATTATAACACGCATAAACATGAAGCTTTCTCTTTTAACAGAATAAATAAGAGCTTTTAGAAGCATTTGTTTGATAAGGAATGCGAATGAAGGAAGCCTTTACAAGATTTTATCAGAAAGGAATGCATAACTCTTACCATTACATGCCTGTGGAAGACAAGAAGTCATGGCCATAGCTCAAGAAAGCTTTCAAAACCCCAAGAAAAACCAAGACAGGAGCTTCCAGGCGTGAGTTCATGCTCATACATAGCGGCCAGGAAGAATAAATCCATGAGAATGTGAAAAGAGAAGTCAGAAACCAAGAGTGTAAAAGCCGCGGCCTTAATGGCCTTTCTTGTTCTTTGAATGAAGCAGTAAAGCCACAATAATATGCAAATCAAGCTTACCCAGTCAAGATTCGACTGTCAAAAGGAAAAAGTGAAGACTCTTGAGCATGTGAGCTAAGGATTGAGCTCAATCATGGTGGTGGTGTGCTCTCTCAGGCAGAGCAAGTTTTTCCAAGTGATGATTGAGAAAATGAATCATTTTTAGGGTTTGACCTCTTTTGTCTCCTACCCTAATTCAAGCCAACATTATAATTATCTGGAATATTCATGTTTGATAATGGCATGTCGGAAATTCAAATTAGGTTTGCCTTACATTGTGAATTTAAAATATGAAGCCTAATGTTTTGGTGGCCGAATTTTCATATACCTAGGTCAAGCTTTGAAGAGTGATGGTCTTATTTTCTTAGGACTTAGGGTTTCCTTATTTAAATTTTGGCAATGTAAGGGACTGAACTTAGAGAAATTTGTGGTTAATGATGCCTTGGTGAGGATTTGATAAGGGAGGATATGTTTGATTTTATTTGATTTAGTGAGAAATCAATAAAGGTTGTAAAATCATTGCACTTTTGACTTAGGGTTTTTGTTTTAATTGATTTTAGAGAAATCAATTAAGGATCTTGATAGGAGAGAATGATTTTCCATTGATATTTTTATGATTTTTTAAAGAAAAATCAAAGCATTGTATTGGCGAAAGAGAATGTAATTTTTTTTGCAAAATATTTTGCAATCTTTAATTGCAAAAATAGACAAATTGTAAAATCTACAGTCATGTAAAGCAGAAGCATAAAGCAATCTTTTATAAATTGTGTTATGATTTCTTGCTATTTTTAGCAGATTATATTGACTTTTTCATCTTGGTCGAGTTTGAGCTTTATCTTGGAGAGATAAGGTGTTTTTTTGGATTTTAAAGCAAATTCAGCCTATTTTTAGAGGCTTTACAGTTTGATCATAAAAGCAGTGTGCTTTTTCTACTTTTATGCAGTCTTTTGAGATAGTTTGAAGCTTTTTTCCTGGAGCTTCCTTGTGAGCTCGGATTGGGGTTTCTTGAGAGATATATTTTTGAAAAGACTTAGTCTTTTTCTCTTCTTCCTAGTTCAGAATACAATTTCTTGCTCTTAGCATTCTTGAGCTTGTAAACTCAGTTGTACTTAGTTCAGAAAAAAAAAACTCTTTCAGTTTTAATAGAACAATAGATTTCTCCTTATTTTCTGTCTCAAATTTTGTAATAGCAATCTGATGTATTTGTGTTTTCAAACTTGAACCCTTATATGTCTTGCTGTTGTAAACCTTTGTTCAGAATTACATGTTTCAGGTTTCATGTTGTGTTTATTTTCCAAATCTTCATGCAAATCACTGATGAAGTATGTGCTAATGAGATTGTGAGAATTACTGTAATAGAGAAGCTGTTATGAGTGGTTAAGTCTGAATTTTCATAAGTTTGGTGAATCATCTGTTAGTCATAGGCTTTATTTTCAAGTTATCCATTATCCCTTTTCCAGAAAATACTTAGAATAATATTCATCATTTGGAGAACCAGCTCACTCTGGAGATTCCTTCTTCGTTCAGATCACCCACATCTGAAGAAGCTTTCCATGTTTTAGTAGATTGTTGAATCTTGCATTCAACAGGGTGCAAATCTAATTGACAACAGTAATATCTTCTCATATACTCTTTCTTAATTCTTATCTAATCTCTATACATCTATCCTCCCATACATTAATCTCTTCTATATATATTTCTCTCTATCTTTTATATATATATATATATATATATATATATATATATATCTTCCTCTCTTTTCTATATTTTGTCATTCATATGTTTTTTTATACACATATCTATGAGATGGAATGCAACCCATTCATGATACCCATAGTCTAGATGTTATCTTTATAATATTTTGCTTCATAAGTATTTTGCACCAAGTTGTGGTATGTACTACGAGTCGATGTCTTTACCATCCTTTCTGATCAACATCACCCCCCTTTCAAAATGTTGACTTGTCCTCAAGTCAATGCTACTCTACTAGAATATGATATTGTTTCAGTCTTGCTCCATTGACAAAGCATTGGAGTATGGTTCCATCTAAGGTTTTGAGTTGTATTGCACCAAATTCAAGGATTTGATGAGTTTGATATGGGCCCAACCATCTGACTTTGAGTTTACCCCATTTCTTGAATTTACTATCGTAAAGAAAAATCAAATCATCAAACTTAAAATGTTTAGATTTAAGATTTAAATCATGTCATGATTTATGTCTCCATATTTCTATCATGTGGTGTGCGGCCAATTGTCTTTCTTCATCCAGTTTATCTAGTTCCTCGAGGTGGTGCTTGATGGATTCTTCATCAATGAGTCATAAGGTCAACGTTGTCTAGAGGTTATGTACCATAAAATTTATGGGTAGGATTGCCTCCATGCCATACAAGAGGTTAAATGGAGTGTGCTTGTTAGCATTTTTATATGTAGTGCAGTATGTTTAGAGTACCACAAGAATGTTAATATCACAGTTCATTCTATTTTCATTACACATATTGGTTAAAACAATGCCTAGAATCTTGTTTAGAGCTTCACTCGCCCCATTGGCTTTTGGATGGTATGTTGTACTACAGTTATGTGTAATCATGAAGTTGGTTAATAACTCCCTTATTGTTTTGTTGAAAAAGTGCTTTCCTTGATCATTGGTTATACTAATGGGACACCCAAATATAGTAATGGTGTTATGGTAAATGAATCTTGTTGTAATATATGCAATCTTTAGTAGGTTCAACTTCTGCCCATTTGGTCAAATGGTGGACATTGGTGATGATGATTCTTGCTTTGGATGATTTCACCAGAGGTTCTATTGGTTCGATGAATTCAATTTTCCATTTCTCAAATGGGACCTATGCTAATAATAGATGGGGGGTCATCTCATCTCTAGCTATAGGGTGCCTTATTCTTTGGAAAATGTCACAAGATTTTGTGTAATTTTTAGCATCCTTATATATACTTGTCCACCATAATCCTGATAGTAGTATTTTTCAAGTGGTAGCATTGCCACAACTATGACCTCCTACTATATGCCTTCATGTGATTCCCTTAATATTTGTTTTCATTCATGTTCAAAAACCACTCATCGAAGAATATCATCTCTTCCTCATTTGTATAGTCCACCTCCAATTAAGGTAAATGGGAGTGATTTTTGTAATAGTACTTGATTATCATGTGTAATCATATCAATAGGATAATTCCCTATAGAAAGAAGTTTTTCTACATCATGAAATTATTTTGGTACTATTGCTATCTAAAATAGATGAGCACTTGGCAGGTCTTATTCCTTGATCTCCTTAGGTTCTTCACCTATATCAATTTAGGATAAATAATTGGGACCTTGATTGCTTCTTCTCAGTTTAACCATTATAGTGAAATTGAATTCTTGAAATGGTAGTAGCCATCAACATATTCTTCCTTGTATTACTAGTTTATTTAGGAGGAATTTTAGAGGTTCATGATCAATATAAAAAGTGAAGGGTGTAGATAAGATATAATGATGAAATTTATGTAACTCATAGACCATAGCTAATGATTCCTATTCAGTGGTGTTGAAGTTTTTCTCTGCTTGGGATAACTTGTGATTGGAAAAAGTGATAGGGTGATACTTCTTTCCTCTTGGTTGAGCAAGAACCACTCCTATTACTACTCTAGAGGCATCTACATAAACATGGAAAGGGGATGACCAATTCAAAAATACAAGAATAGGGGCTTCTGCAATCTTCTATTTCAATGTATCAAATGATTGTTAGTATTGTTCTGTCTAGATTCATTAGGGGATTGGAGAATGATTTTTCTAAAATAATCTCATTGGAAGTAATGTTAGAACTAAAAAATTAGGGGAATTAGTACATCGAATTCAAAAATTTCTCAAGATGCTAAGATATCCAAATGATAGGACAATCCTCTTAGAATTTTTGCAAATAGGTTAAAAATATCTACAAACAAATTGTTGGAAATCATAAATCAGGATACTCTTTTATGATAAAGGTGGGTGACTACTCCTATGCAAATATTTGAAATGTAAAAACCATAGAGGTAGAGCTGGTAATATACAAAATAGACTTGTATAATGACCCAAGGGCTAAATTTGATCCCATTAGGAAGATAAACAAGCTCATAAGCTCATTTTTCAAATATGAGCCTACTCTAGAGGATCACTAGTCCAATTGTGAGGATGAATATGAGGTGAGGATGAAAGACTATTGTAGGTTGATAGTAGACATGATGAGAACCTATAATGTGGCTAAAGTGCTAGAATATTTGAATTATAATGGGAAATACCTAGACCTATTTACTGTGGCCAAGGAGTTTACAACCAACTAGTCTACAATGTAGAATGATCAATAGCAGAAGATCAAGACATGAAGGTAAGAGCAACTAGTGCCATAGCTTTTTCAAAATATGGTTGGTGTCTCCTTTTCCTATGATGGAGTTACTACAACTATAACTCAATCTGTAAATCCCAAGAAGGTTGAGGGTCAATCTACTATTATAGTTGAGAAGGAAAGACCATCATCCTCTGCAATAGGCTCAAAGAGAAAGATGGGGGGAGAAAGAATATTAATTGAAACAAGTAAAGAAGATAGTGAGGAATAAATTCCTTTAAAAAGAAAGAAGCGATATCAAATCTCTTCTCAATTTGCATCTTCTTCCATTACCCTATTCTTGAATCCGGTTCATATAGTCCTTCCTCTTCTCCACCACATGAATCTCCCCTTCCATATTTTTCACCTACTCCTCCTCCATCACCTCAAAATCTATCTCCTCCCCTAGATTACCCTCCTCATGTCCCTCCTAATATTCCCACTTCTCTAATTCCTCCACCCCCTCAATCTCCTCTAATTCCTTCTCCTCCCCTTCTCACCTCCACATGACATTCCTTCTCCTCCTCAAGAATAAGAATAACTACAAGATATAAAGGGTGAACTTCACAATAAAGAAGTATTTGGAGAGGAAGTTGGAAGGGAAGAAATACAACACATGTAGAGAATGGGGATTCATTTCCCCTAAGATTCTTAGGTCACAGAAGAGCCTAAGGGAGAAAACTAACCTAAACTATCTTATACTACCTAATAAGCTAAAAAGGAAGGGAAAACATGACTATATTTCCCTTCTACTTATGATAGATGTTTTCTAGAATTGGGTGAGCTGACCACAGAGGTCTCAAATTGCAGACCAAATGACTCTTTTCCAGAGGACAATAGCATAGGGGTTAGACTCGCTGGAGTCTCAGAAACACATTGGTGTCTTGTTTAGACAGAGGGTCAAGTAGCAACTAGAAACACACAGGGTCTACTGACAACTCAAATGTTCAGGTTTTATAGTTTGAAAAAAACATACAAAAAATGTAGAGTACAAGAAGAAGAATACTAAGAAATCTACTCTAATAGTGAAATGAAAAATAAATAAGAAGAATTCCAACTTACTCAAGGTCTAGTTATCTAGCTAGCTCCAAGTAGTCAAGTAGCACCTACACACAGTAAAAAGAAAAATGTTGGGGTTATGTTTTGAGGTTTTCTTAGTCAAACCCCTATTTCACTCTTCCCACCTCCATGGAAAACTAATAGATAATGAGATTGAGAAAAGTGATAAAGAAGTAGATAGAGATGACACAATATAGTAGAGAGAAATAGTAACTTAGATGCTACACTACAAGAATGATAATGCAAATAATCAAAAAGAAGCAATATCACCTTCCATTCTACACTTGTGCTCAAGGATCATAGAGGAAGAAGAAGATTAATGTCACCATGCCAAGGAGGTAGAGATTCATGAACCTACAATAACAACGACACTGGAGAAAAGAGATGCTTTAGAAATGAAATATGGAGTTGGTAGCAGCAAGAGATAGTGAGAATTAGCTTGAGAATGAGCAATAACTAGGAGAAATCTTGAGAAAATAAAATATTTTTCCAAGAGACTAGATAGAATGAAAGAATGGAGTTAAAATGGAAAAATTGGAGGAAACTAGTCATTCTTGGAGGTCAAGATTTGGCAAGGGGATGTTACACTCAAAAGTGGCTAGGAAATGTAACGTTTTTGTAGCTTCATGATGTAGGAATCTTGTCAAGTCATTAGCATGGAACACAAACATTCATGCGACATGCATGTGTCCCTGACATAAATTTCCTTCATCAATGCTAAACAATAGGGACAGGTAGAAAAAGTGGAGCAAAAGTAGTAGGTTTTTGCATTATTAGGCTTGTAAGGCTAAAATGAAGGTAGATTAATGGGAAATTGCATGGGGTGCAAACTTATGCCATTACATTTTGTTCCCACTTTAGCGAGCATACATGTCAAAGCATATGAGAGCTAAAGTAGAAAGATGTTGGAGAGAATATACCAAAATTGGTGAGGAAGCAGATCTTTGATCCAGTGTACCTTGACATGAAAGAGGGAGCTCCACCAAGATGCGAAGATGACATGGGTCTTCGATCTTACAAATTTGGTTGCGATATCACCACAAACATGTTATGTTGTAGAAAAATATATTAGGCAAAAAAGCTAATAATAATATGAACAAATTCATAAGACACAATAAGACATGATTTTGACATAAGCCAGCATAATAAGGCATAGTTTGATCAGATAAGACACAAGACACACACTAATCAAATAGATAATCATGTGGCTAATACAAACTACATTTTAGGACAATCACAGAAAAGATGGGTCTAGTTGGGCTATCCCCAAGATAGACACTGAGATATAAGATGTCTAACACCAAGACACATGACATCAAATATCAAATAAAAGACACAAAGGAATCCTCCTCAATACATGAAGACATTGAGGAATCCCTTTTTAGAAAGAAATTTTCAGAAAGGGTTTCTTTCAGTAGGGAACCCTTTAAGACATCAAGACACCAAGGGATCCTTTTGAAAGAACACACCATTTGAAAGAAACTCAATTTTTTGCAAGTGGTTCTATCATCAAGGAATCCTTTTGAAAGATATTTCATCAAGGATTCCGTTGGAAATGATGCTTATTTTGAAAGGAAAGTTTTCAAACTCTTTCATTTTAGAAAAAGTGCTCCTTTTTCAAAGGAAATTTTTTTAGGATCTTTCACTTATGAGATCCTTTTCAAAAGAATTTTTTTTCAAGGAGTCCTAAG
This sequence comes from Sequoia sempervirens, assembly GCA_007258455.2. Lineage (NCBI taxonomy): Eukaryota > Viridiplantae > Streptophyta > Pinopsida > Cupressales > Cupressaceae > Sequoia > Sequoia sempervirens. The sequence goes on from VDFB02361501.1 coordinate 51,951, forward strand.
AGAATACATCATTTTGCAAAATGAGTGTTTCCAAAAAGGTATTCTTTTGTCAAGGAATTCATTGTAAATAAATTTTGACACCAAGGAATCCTTTTGAAATAATTCACCTTATTGAAAATTAGAAAAGCATGATAACACCCTCTTAGGATGATGTGTGTTGCACAAAGGAGCACATGGTATCCCAAGGAAAGAAAGGAGAGGAAAAGATATTGTGGCACACAACACACAGTGAGATGTATATGTGTTATGTTGTCACACACATGAGGAACAACACATTGAAACCACAACATCAAGAAGCAAACATATAGAGATAAAGAAATCAAGAGATAGGAGGATTTGAGAATTCAAGGTCAAAATTTCCCATAGATATAATATAGTATATGTATGAACTATCATCAATCCCCAAATTACTTAGAACATGAATAATGACACATGAAGATAAAGAAAAATAAAAATTAGATCAACATGGAAGAAGGCCTAAATACCCCTAATACTTTGTATCATCCCTAATATCGAAAATCAATATTACAACACATAGAAGAATGATTATATAAATAGAAGAAATGTACTATAGATTTATGTGTCTGTATCCGAGTACCTACAAGGGTAGCAAGAGTCATCCAAGTAGGGTCACAAAATAAAAATACAAGCATGGGGAACACAAAAACACAAACAAATATGATCTATAGATGTAGAAGATGCACCACCCTAGTCCTCATCCAACAATAGGTCATCCTACTCCTAATCTAGATCATTACAAGGGGAGGGAGGAAGAGATTGCAAGGGTGGGATAGGAAGGGAAGTACCCTTCGACTCGCTTGCAATAAGAGACAAGGAAGAAGGACCCTCAAGGTCTTCTTCATTGAGTTCCTATGAAGTAAAGGTCATTGATTTCACAAAAATAAGGGATACAACAGAGATATCATCCATCAAGTTGAACATGCACTTTTTAGGAGTGCCTTGTGTCAACTTAATAGTGGAAGGACAAGGTGCTCGAGAGTCACTATCGACCTCAACAAAAGGGGTAGTGGAAAACTTTGGGGAAGTGGGGGCTACCTCCATTACAAGGACAACACAATCCAAGACAAAACTAGCCTCTAAAGAAGGGGAACCCTTCTTAGAACCATCATGTGCGGTGAGGTCATCCTCCAAATTACACTTTAGCGGAGGATGTGAGATTCCCACTAAGGAAGCAAAAGAAAAGGATAAACTAAAGGAAATCACAAAAGCACCACCTGTGTATGAGGCATGTCAATGAGCTATGAGAAAGGAGGGATGTCCAAGAGGGACATTAGAAGAGGAGGCTCCATGGAGGGTTCAATGAAGACCTACACCCTTTTGGGATGAGCATCATCAGGACCCGCCGAAGGAGCCAAAAGCAAAACAAAGTGATGGGAATTGAAGGAGGAACAACAAAAGGAAGTGGAGCAATGGAAGGAAATGAAAAAATAGATGCAATTGGCTCCCCCTTCATCTTTTATGAGGTGGTGTGCTTTGTTACTAGAGCCTTTTGCATGTGCTTGCAACATGCAAGTTGATTACATCAGTTGCGAGCACTAGAGGACACAACTTGAGAAAAGGTTGGAGGCTATTGCTGAACTATAGGAGCATCCTTCACAACTATTTTTTGGTGGAACGGTGGTTTCTTGAGTAGGAGAAGGAGGAGGAGGTACAAAAGTAGAAATGACAATAGGAGGAGAAACAAACACTAGAGCCTCAATGGTGGGCCTCTTCCTGTTCTTAGCTTGAAGGTAAAGTGGAAGAACAATCAGAGGCCATAGAGGGCAAGACACATGAACAAACCCATGGGAACAATTCCCCTTGCCATAGACAGTGGGTTGGGGAACCATGGGTAGAATAGGCAACTAAAAGTCTTGATGCTTCCCCTTATGCCACGTGAGCACCATCGCACTCCCCATGTGAGGCACAAGAGTGGGGATCGAGGATGCCACCATGGGTAGGGAAATAGAAGCAGACAAAGTAGAAGATGCAGAAGGAGAAGGCCCTAGAGTGCAAGCAAGCTTCTCCTTCCCTTTTTATGGGGTAGAAGAAATAGATTATTGTTGCACTATCATAGAGGCCTTCACAGAAACAACAAAGGGGGACATAAGAAAACTAACCTTTGGTTCTAAACCCCAGTCTTATATTTAACATAAGATCAATATAAAAAATCTCCCCTTGGAGGGAGAGGTCTGACCAGGTGGGCTAGAAGTGATCCAAGGAGAATCCTCCATGTGACTCCAGTGGTTTGTATCCAATATCATGAACCATGTGCTCAATTCCCTCATGGGGGAATTTCAAACACTTGTGGACTACAAAGGCAACATTGTTCATAGAGGCTAGCCATGGAATAACTAGCATAACTTTGAATAAGTCAAATTTTAGAATTAAAATAAATGTCACATCAATAGCCTTAGGTCCCACCAAGACTAACAAAGAAATATTTCCCATAGGGGAAATAGAAATTCAGTCGTCAGTACAAAGAGTGGCCTATGAATCTTCATATTTCTCCTTATGTAAAATATTTATGAATAAGGTTTCCTTTGTTATCATGTTCATCTAACTCGTCAGAAAAATCATGACATCAATCACAATGTTTGTATTAATCTGAGTAGGAACACACAACAGGGAGGGCTCCTATTAGTGGCAAAGCATGTGAGGTAAGATTTATGTCAGGCATAACACTTGCATTCTTAGTAGGAGGAATATATGTGAACAAGACCATGTTCACGTACTCATATGGAACCAACTCAAAAGATCTAAAAGACTAGATTAACAAGAAGTGACCTATCTATATTCCATTCCTATATGTTGAGGGCTCCTTCTAACATCATTTCTAATGATCATAGATTGGTTTGCAAAACTAAATGCTTTACAACACACAAATCTATGACACATCCAAGACATGAGAGAAATATTTTTGACACAAAGGGATATAACAAGAGAGTTCACATTGGGTTCACCAAAATGTAGAGATGAGGGATTCACTGCCCCTAAGACTCTCAGATCACAAAAGAGCCTAAGGGAGCGAACTACCCTAAACTACCTTAGACAACCTAATAAGCTAAAAAGGAAGGGACAAGCTAAAAAGGAAGGAAAAAAGGACTCTATTTCCCTTCTAGTTATGCTAGATGTTTTCTAGAATCAGGTGAGTCGACCACAAAGGTCTCAAATTGCAGACTAGATGACTCTCTTCTAAAGGACATCAGTTCGAGTGTTATACTTTAGTGTGCCACACTAGAGTCTTAGAGATGTGTTGACGTCCTGAATGGATAGAGGGTCAAGTAGCAACCAAAACACACAAGGTCTATTGACAACCTAAATGTTTTGGTTTAACAGTTTGATAAAAATGTATAAAAATGAAGAGTACAACAAGCAGAATTCTAAGAAAGCTACTCTAATAGTTAAATTATAAAGAAAGAAGAAGAATGCCAACTTGCTCAAGGTCTAGTTCTCTAGCTAGCTCCAAGTAGTCAAATAACACCTACACACACAACAACAAGAAAATGTTGGGGCTATATTCTGAGGTTTCCCTCAGTCAAACCCTCATTTTGATGTTCCCATTTCCACAGACAACCAATAGACAATGAGATTGAGAAAAGTGATAAAGAAGTAGATAGAAAAGACACAATATAGCAGAGAATAATGACAACTTGGATGCTAATCTACAAGAATGATAATGCAAACAATCAAAAAGATGTATAATATCACCTTCCCTTCTACAAGTTCTCAGGGCTAAAATAAGAAGAAGAAGAGAAATGCCACCATAGCAAGGAGGTAGAGCTTTATGAACCTACAATGACAATGGAATTGGAGCAAAGAGAGGTTGTAGAAATGAAGTATGGAGCTGGTAGCAACAAAAGATATTGGGATTTAGCTTGAGAATGAGCAAGAAGTGGGAGAAAGCTTGACAGGATGAAAGAATTTTCAAAGAGAGTTGATAGAATAAAAGAATGGAGTTAAAATGGACTAATTGGAGGAAAATAGTCATTCATGGTGGTCAAGATTTGGCAAGGGGAATTTATGCTCATAGGTGTCCAGGAAACGTAATTTTTTTGTAGCTTCCTCACATGAGAATCATGTTAGGACATTAGCATGACACTTAGATGTTCACATGGTGTTGGTGCATCCTCGACATAAATTCCCTTCATTGATACTAGATGATAGGGACACATGGAAAAAGTGGAGCAAAATTAGCAGGTTTTTGCATTATTGGACTTGTAAGGCTAAAATGAAGGTAAATTAATGAGAAATTGCATGGGGTGCAAATTTATGCCATTACAACAAGAAAGAGAAGCACCTAAGATAAAGAATTAAGACTCGTATGCTTCCCATGGTATAGAGATTATTTCCTATTCTCAACATGATTTCTCTTCTACCATCTCAATATGGTTGAACTATACCATTCAAAAAAGGAAAAGGACATACGTCTAAGAAGAGGAGGATTTCACTATTCTTGCCAAGGCTTTCTAGGAACCAACAAGAAAAACAAAAATATCAAGAAGGTTGTCTACCATCACCATGAATGAAAATGGTAATAAAGTAGCTCAAATTACTATCACCATGGTAGAAAAACTGGAATCAGATATACTTCTTGAAGATTATTAGCTATAGCAGGTAAACCTGAGAGCATAGACTAGATAAGAAGAATAAAATTCATTGAAAATGGTTGTATATGCTATTCTTAACAAGATACAAAAGGATGAGAACACTAAATAAGAGCTCTAATCCTAGGTGTCTCAATTGATAAATTATTTTCATCACCTAATTAGACACATCGATTCAGTTTCTCCTCCTCCAATCAAAAAAGCAACATTCAATATAAATTCTCAACATATAGATCCTAAAGGTTTACTCTCAACTACTTGAGAGTGCAGAAATGACCTAGAGGCCTTATGGAGTTGGAATTTGAAGAGGGAAATAAAGGTTTATCACTACATTAGTGATGAAGCCAGTATGGCTCATCAAATAGAATAAAAAATAAATGAATAGTTATTAATTTGGGGTGATTATGTCCCAATTTTGTAGAGAATTAAGGCTACAACTATTGAGAAGTTGATAAAGCTAGCTATAATTGAAGAATACTAGGATAAGCCAAAAGAATGGTTGAATCTTGGACAACTGAGGGTTAAGGTTTTGAATAAGTGAAAACATAAAATGACCAAGAACAGAGGCCTAGCTAATTAGGCGATTGTAAAAATAGAACAATTTGTTGAGGGTTTAGGATGCACATTTTGGGATAACCATTCCTTAGTGGCTTCACCAACTAAGATGATTGGGGAATTTTAAAATTATTTACATGGTCAACTCAATCAAAGAGTCATTGACCAAATGATGGTGCAAAAGGGAGATCTTTGGAATTTCCAGGAGAAGCTTGCCTCCTTTGAATATTTATGAGAAAATTTAGAGGATTCTACTTTTTCTCAAAGGTTGAAGTTAAATATCATAAAGGACCAGATATAGGAACAATAAATGAAGTTATTAATGTTTTTTTGGAAAGCTTCCCAGGTGATAAGTAATAGGATAGTTAAATATTATTTTGATCAATTTTGTACAATAAATCAATATCCTAGGTGGTAAATGCCAATCTAGTATTAAGTTTTAAGCTAGACTTTAGTTCAAGAGTTAGTTGTTATGTTTAGTTCAATCTATTTCCAGATAAGGGTTGATCTCCCAAGTTAAACTCTTAGTTAACTTTTTTGAATCCACAAGAGATGGAATGCATGGTTCCTATATATTTTGAGTTTTAGAATTTTGTGAATCATCATAAACTATTTTATTTGCAAGGAACTAATATAATTTTAACATTGATTCTCCTACTACACTTTGTGAGAAATATATAAAATATTAAAGGATTACACTTCTTGTATGCATATGGGTTTCTAATAATTGGTGAAGGTATGTTTGATTTTTTTATCTAAATTAAATAACTTGGTGAAATTAATTTCTTTACAGTGATGTTGAATAGAGTCTCATGTCAAATTTGTGCATGCTTTATGCTGATTTGATTTGATGTGACTTGAAAATATAAAATTTGAAATTTTCCTTTGATGCTTGTATTGGTATTAGTGGTGATTGGGTGAATACTGATTACTTTAGTACAATTTACCTTGATTTTTCCTAACCATTTTAGAGTTAATAGATATAATTAGATTTATCTTTATCCATTTAGTTTACTTTAATCTTTAATTTCTCTCTCAACTTAAATATTTATTTATTTATTTTATAATAATTTGAATCCTTGAAGAGCATACTAATCATTTAGATTTTTTGAAGAAATGATGCAATTTTTTATAACAAGAAATTAATTCAAGAATTATATGTTCCTAATATTGCACTTTCCAAATCTTCTAGAACTTGGTTTTTTTAGTCTACCTATTTTAATTTCTATTTTATGCATTAGGTCTTACCATTCAATTTGATTAAGCACTTTAAATTACTTCAAAATTATCTCATATATTTCCTACTATCTTAAGGAAGTGATATCCAAGGTTGGATTGACTCACCTCAAGTTTGAAAGTCAATCTTATCCTCTTGTGATCTCTTTCCTAATTAAATTTTAGAGAAAGGCACCTAGATCCTTTTTTTCTAAACAAAAGGGACATAGGATCCCTTTTTTCTTCATTTTATTTTGGTGAACTTGACATTCTTACACTATAAACTTTCTAATTTGGTAGTCTTTCAAACCCTAGATCTAGGTTTTGCATGATCTTATTTGCATCTCATTTAGGGTTTAGCATTGCATGTTTGCATCATCTAAATTCATAAAAATCCAAAAATGTTGCATAAATCTTGCATACATCTTACAAGTTAGTTGTATTAAGAGTGTTTTTCAGTCATTTAGACTAAAATTTTAATTAAATTTGCATTCAAAAATTTATCATTTTGTTCACTTTTTTTCATTAGTTGTATTTTCATTTAGACATCAAAATCTGGAAAAAATTGTCACAGTAATAATAGTCTACAACCTGAAATAGAGAACTTAAGTATCAACTTAGAAAATCAAATTTTAATTTTTAAAACCCCTAAGCAAGGACTCATTCACCCATGGGAAAATCTATCCTTTTTATAAATGTCCTAAAAAAAATTTGGATGCATTTTTACCTCTGTAACTTCCTTTTGTTTTTGCTATTAAATTTGTACTTTGAAATTCTAAAAACAATTATTGTATGTGCAAGAAAAGTGTCATTTTTCTTGATTTATGGAAAATTGGGAAAAATTGTTGCATTTTAGATCTATAGAACAATTATTACATCATGTTCTCAATGAAAAAATCTCTTGTTATCATACTTCATGTTCTATTTTCATATCTTGTTGAGTACTCTAGGAAATTGTTGTTACATGTGTACGAATATGAAGTTCTTTTCCCTCTTTTCTTGTTTTTCATTGATCCTTCTCCCACCATAACTCCTATGTGTGAGGTTAGTTTGGTAAAAGAGAATACAAACTTAGAAAATCATGATAATCACGTGTTCTTCTCCCAATATCTCTGATATTTGTGAAGAAGATATTTTGGTGTTAGAAGATTCAATCATTGAGAGTCATGAGAATCCTTTTTTTTTTGTTCCCCTACTTCTCCAACTTGGGAAGATATTGTTGGACAAGAGGATGCAATCATTGATAAGCAAGAAAATTATAGTTGTTCTTCTCTAGATACTTCCCCTACTTGTGATGAAGATACCTTAGAAGATTCAACCATTGAATGTCATGAAAATCTTATTTTCTCCTCTCCTAAAGACTCTCCTACTAGGGTAGATATCATGGTACAAGAGGATGATAGGATCGATACATTTCTTTCAAATTATAGTAATATGGCTTGCTTAGATGAAGATGATAAGGTGACATTAGATCCCCCTTGCTAGAAAATCATCAAAAATAGGATAAATATGTTGAGGTCATGAATATTAGATATCCCTTGATTATAGGGCCTCCAAACACTCCTTTTGGACCTCCTAAGAGTCCTCTAATAATTAGACCACCTAAGTATCCTTAATTATAGGAACTTCTAAGATTCCTCTAATTATTGGACCTCCCAAGTCATCTCCTAAGCCACTTCTTATCATAGGACCACTACAACACCAACCAAAACCTCTAGGGTATATCTTAAATTTTGTAAGACAACTCACTAGTAGCAATATTTTGCAACAACCAAGTTATAATACTATTGCTCATACATGTAACACTAGAAACATTCAACAACCAAGAAAAACACCAACATCCATTCCATTTCCTCAACCAAATCTCCCACCCACACCTAATATCCAACAACATAGTGGTAAAGAATATGATCTTGTAGAACAACTTCACAACACTCCTACAAAGATTTACTTGTGATATTTAATTCTAGCATCACCTCTTTACCATGGAACGCTCCAAAATTCCTTACAACAAGTTTTTTATCCCTCCTAGTGCATAGCCAAATGATGTAGCATCCCTAATTCAAATGTATGAACTCATTCAACTTAGACATTACCCTCCATCAACATAAGTTACCACCATTAGAAGTATAAAAAAAAGAAAGCCTTTGATGACAATGACCATCATTAACAAGTGTGGCATAAGACGTATTCTCATTGATAATGGTCCAACACTCAATGTTTGTAATGTAAACCTTCTAGATAATATTGGAGTGGGCAAGAGAAACATTCGACCAAACTCTTTATTTATCCATGGTTTTGCTAATGTGGGAAACCAACTGCTTGGTGTTATAACATTACTTGTTAAATCTGGAAAGGTTATGTTGTAAACTCCTATCCATGTCATGCCCAATGATCTTTCATATAATCTTCTCCTAGGTAGACCATGGATTTATGCAATGAATGTGGTTCCTTCAACATTACTTCGTCTAGTGAATTACACTTACAACAACAAGGTTTACATGATAAAATGTGATCCTAAGTTTGAGACTTTTTTACAAACTAAAATAGGAATGAAAAATCCTCTTAGAGTATTGAAACCAACTACAAAAGTGGAACCAGTAAAATAAGAAGAAGAGAAGTGTTTATCATCAATCACAAAACTATTGGATGGTGATTGGGGTTCATTAGATTTTACACCTACATTCATGGGAGAATACAAGATTACACAAAAATCAGGAAAAGATAAAGAAGATGTCATAATAT
>VDFB02361502.1:0-69289 GCA_007258455.2 Sequoia sempervirens
TCTCCCTCTTTCTATCGCTATCTCTCCCTCTCTCTCCATTGAATTCCTAAATTAATTAATATCTTCATGATTCAGAGGTTTCTTTTCCAATTGTGTTTAGATCATTTGAAGCTATCACTTCTCCATTAGCCTACCAATTGACCCCATGTACTACACATATGTATGCAAAAAAAACATAGACCAAAATTTTCCTTAATTGAACTTTCACACCTCTTCGGCGTACCCATTTTGCACCAAGGTGCAATTGCTAGTATATTATATTAGAAATAACAATATAAATTTAAATAATATAATATATTCATTTATTATATAATTATATATTAATATATATATTTACATAACTTGAAAGTGAAAGTAAAATATTACCAGGGTTTAGATAGATGGGCTGCTGACAAGATACTTGCAGAATAACATTAAAACGCAAACAATTTTTTTTTTTTTACCTTGCACGAGGAAATTAAATTCATTTTTCCCCGACATAAAGTACGGGTCTCACGACTGCATGATTGCACGGGCACTTTGCCATTGGGCAGCGGCTATCTAGCCTCAGGAATGCACCGGGACATGAATGTGCCGCTGCATGCCCATCCATGCATTTCGTATAGCGGGCGAAGAATTTAACAGTCTCATACAACGAAACCTGATTAATGTCACTGAAATTTGAATTTTACAGTTGGCTTGTCTCGTCAATCCACAGTACAGGGAAATAACAAATTCATGAGAAGTGGCCTACAGAAAAAGTTTGCTCTTTTAATAAACTTAGGAGTAAGTTTTGTTCTCTAAATAATTTAGAAGTCATTTTAAATTTAATTTTAATTAAAAAAAAATTAATTGTTTGTGTTTACATCTCTTTATTGTAATTAAACATTTTGTATTTCAAAACATATATATTTAATCATTTTTTTAAAAATTATTTAAATTTTTAATAAATTTTATTTGAATGTATTTGTATTTTTAGTATTTTTCAGTTTTTTAAATTATTTTTTATATTTAATAATTTTTTAAATGATTTAATTTTTTTTAATACTTTTTATTTGAATTGTATTGTGTTACAGTTAATGTTATTTTAAAAAATATATATTATTTTATTATAAATTTAAATCTTTTAAATTTTATGATTATCCCAATTTAAATTGTATTTAATGTTTATCTTTTTATATAATTTATTTATATGTTTACTAAATTATTACATTGCTATAATATGTTCAATAATTTTTAAAGAATAATTTAAATTTAATCCTCATAATTTTAATTAATTTAATGTTTAGCAATTATTGTTTTATTTAAATTGTTTATATGCTTACTATAAAAAAATATTTCTATTCTTAATAAATTTTAAAAGTGACATAAAATTGACTCATAGAAATGGTTTGATTTACTTTTAAGGGATTACACTTTTCTTTCAACTATTATTTTATTTGTAATTTTATTAAGAGCTTGTCTTTATTTAAACTAGCATACATATATTAATTAATAATATATATGAAATACGCAGAGTTATCACAAGTTACTTTTTATTTTTATTTTTTATGTTAGAATGCTATTTAAATTAGTAAATGTACAGATATATGTTATAAAATAATTCCTTATTTCAATTATTTTTAAATTTAGAACCCGAAACCTAATTGAACCCTAAAGCTTCACCTTAATTCTAATCACAAGTTCTATCTTAGAATCCTAACTCTAACCCTTACCCTAGTTGAGTTGTAATCCTAACCTTAAACCTAACCCTACTCCCTAATCGTAATTGAAATTCAACTCTAATTATAATTCTAACCCTAACCATAATTTTAACCCTATTCATAATATTCATTCTAACACAAACCATACTAATAATTACAATACCAACTCTAATTGTAATCCTAATAAAACCCTAAGAGTATTTCTAATTAAACCCTAACCCTAACTTAACTATAACCTTAAGCCTAATTGAACCCTAATCCTAACCCTGGTTAAACAATTACCCTAATTGAATATAACCCCTAACCATAACCCTAGTTAAATCCTAATTAAATTTTAATTATAATGTTAATTGTAATTATAATCCTAACTCTAATTGAATTGTAGCCCCAACCCTGTCTCCAACCCCAACCATAACCCGAACCCAAAAATTTATCACATATACTAGTTGTACCCTAAACCTAATATTAATTAAATATTAAACATAATTAAACCCTAATTATCACTAATTTAACCCAAGATAACCCTAACACTAACTAAGCCCCAATTCCCGAACTCTAACCCTAACTCCAACCAACCTTAATCATAAAGCATCATTGCTAACCCTAACCTAACACTAACTTTAATTGAAATAAAACCCTAATTATAACCATAATTGAACATAAACACTAACCCCAAGCTTTACCCTAGAACATAAACCCTAAGCCTAATAAAAATTCAAGACTTTTTTAACTTGAATGCTAATGAAACCTAAGTCTTAGAATCCTAATTTAACTATAAACTAATTAAAACCAAACCCTAATTGGAACCCAAGTTATTCCAACCCCAAGCTTTATTTGAGATAACCCTAACCTTACTTTAATTCTAACCTAAAGCTTTGTCCTAGAACCCTAACTCTAACCCTAAACCTAAATAAACCCTAACCATAATCCTAATTAAAAGTTCAATCCTAACTATAATACTAATTTTAACAGTAATCATAATTATAATCCTAACCATACTTGAACACCCTAACCCCAATCCTAATTCAAATCTAACCCTAACTGTAACACTATTTCAAACACTAATCATAATTATAACCTTAACCCTATATTTGAACACCATAAGTCTAACCCTAACTATAGTTGTCCCTTATTGAACCCTAACCCTAATTGGAACCCTTATTCCCCTGCCTTATTTAAGAACCCTAACCCTAATTGGAACCCTTATTCCCCAGCCTTATTTAAGAACCCTAACCCTAACCTAAATTTAATTCTAACCCCAAGCTTTATCTAAGAACCGTAAAACTTAGTCACCCAAAAATCACTTTGACTTAGTCACTTTGATTTTTTTAACAGTAGTGGAAGATAACTCCAATTGACAAGTAGCTTCAAGAAAGATCTTTAGAATATCTTCTTGTTCTATCAATATTACCAATAAAAAAAATACCACTTTGACTTAGTCACTCCCAACACCTACTTCCTAAGGTCACTATGATGCATAGTAAATTACACATAGATAAACAATAAATTACACGCTTAGGTAGCATACCACATCATATTTACATAAATAAAATTTGTTGTTATTAAATGAAACATATATCTAATACAAATAAATTAAAATAACTGTTTATATAATAATAAAATTCATTTAAATTTATTTATTGAAAATAAAATTAACATATTATTTACAAATTTTTGAGTTAGTAAATTTATAAGTTATTATTATTTAGATGAAATAATAATTTCATCTAACAACTCTAAGTCCTAAAACCCCAAAGGGTTATGGTTCTTAGATAAAGTTTGGGGTTAGAATTAAATTAAGATTAGGATTACAACTCAACTAGGGTAAGGGTTAAAGTTAGGATTCTAAGATAGAAGTTGTGATTAGAATTAAGGTGAAGCTTTAGGGTTCAATTAAGTTTTGGGTTCTAAATTTGAAAATAATTGAAATAAGAAATTATTTTATAACATATATCTATACATTTACTAATTTAAATAGCATTCTAACATAAAAAAAAAAAGAAATAATTTGTGATAACTCTTTGCGTATTTTATATATATTATTAATTAATATATGTATGCTAGTTTAAATAAAGACACAAGTTCTTAATAAAATTACAAATAAAATAATAATTGAAAGAAAAGTGTAACCACTTAAAAGTAAATCAAAATATTTCTATGAATCAATTTTATGTCCCTTTTAAAATTTATTAAGAGTAGAAATATTTTTTTTACAGTAAGCATATAAACAATTTAAATTAGAGAATAATTGTTAAACATTAAATTAATCAAAATTATGAGGATTAAATTTAAATTATTCTTCAAAAAATTATTAAACATATTATAGCAATGTAATATTTTAGTAAACATATAAATAAATTATATAAAAAGATAAACATTAAATACAATTTAAATTGACAATCATAAAAATTATTTAAAGAAGATTATAAATTTATAGTAAAATAATATTAACATTTTTTAAAATAACATTAACTGTAAATAAAAATACAATTCAAATAAAAAGTATTCAAAAAAATTAAATCATTTTTAAAAAATTATTAAATATAAAAAATAATTTAAAATTTTCAAAAATATAAAAAATACAAATACATTCAAATAAAATTTAATAAAAATTTATATTATTTTTAAAAAAATGATTAAATATATATTTTTTAAAATATGAATATTTAATTACAATAAAAAAAATGTAAACACAAACAATTTAAACATTTTTTTATTAAAATTAAATTTAAAATGACTTCTAAATTGTTTAAAGAACAAAACTTACTATTCCTAACTTTATTAAAAAATAATTTTTTTTTATGAAGGCCGCTTCTCATGAATTTGTTATTTCACCGTGCTGGCAGGGATTGACGAGACAAGCCAACCGTAGTATTCAAATTTCAGTGACATTAATTTCGTTTCCGTTGTACGAGACTGTTAAATTCTTCGCCCTATGCAGCATGCCATGCACATGGCTTCCTCATGCCTTCTATAGGCCGAATAGCCAGTGCCGTCTAAACATGGTTCTCCCCCTTCCAAACGTTTTATTCCCCGCCAAGAATGCCCCGTGCGATGCCTGGCTTTGGCTACCCAGAATGAATTTGTATTCTCCTATTCGGGACCATCAGCGGTGCCCTGGTTGTTGCTTATTCACCGTGCTGATGGGGGCACCGCTGATGGGTTCCGAATACGAAGAATGCAAATTCATTCTGGCAGCGAAAGCGAGGCATCGCACGATGGTGGGGAATAAAACGTTTGGAAGGCCAAAATGCAACGTATGCAACGTGATGGGAGGAAACGCGAGTGATAGGTGTTACCATGTCTATAATAGTTCCTCCTCCCTGTCGACTGCTTCAACTGTGGGATGCGTATAAGCTCTTGTCCCATCCCACACGGATTCCGATTAGCTCCACATAGTAGAAGTAGAGGTATTTTTGGTTGAACAGGAGGCACGTGAACACCAAGCCCGACGCAGAAAGGGTCCCTCTTCCCAGCCGGAGACACCCCATGAGGCCTCTAAAAACAATCATTGTTGGTGGGAGGAATGATAGGTGGATACTGCCGAGCGGGATTGCATCACCAAACCCTTCTATCGACATCACATGGCAGGCATAAATACTGTAGCAGGGGTAGTAGACCAGTCGAGTTGGATCTTTTCTACTCACGAGGAATGACATCAAGCGAAGGCAAAATTTGCCTGCTGGGGCTATTCTTCTTCTTCCTGCACTCCTTCTTCGCGAGATGGACAAAGGTACTCGACTTTGATATAAACATATAAACGTCCTGGCCGTCACCAAGCTTATTCTTTTTCACCCACGCCCAATGTGCCATATTCTTTTTCGCCCACGCTGAATACATTTAAAGACTGTGTTCTTCCCCCCACGCCGAATACATTTAAAGACTGTGTTCGGCCCTCATGCCGAATTTGTTTTGTACGGCCCATCAATTTTTTTGCCGTTTTCTGTTAGCTTTCCCCGCCGCTATCTGTTTCCTTCCTCCCTAGTATTGACCTGATCTTTCCCTTCTGGGTTTCTACGAGGGTTTTAGAGTATGTTTATTAAAATGAAAATCACGGCCAACATCCTAACACATTTAGGTTTTGCATAATTAATATATAATATATATTTTAATTTAATAAAAAATAAATTATAAATAATATAATTATATTATTTATTATATATCTTATTCTTTAACAAAATTATCAAATACAAGTAAATTATGTTTTAAAATTTCCACATCCTTTATCCTCAATGACTAAGTATAAATTAGCATAATTAATATATAATGTATTTTCTATAATAAAAAATAAATCATAAATAATATAATTATATTACGTATTATATATCTTATTCTTTAACAAAACTATCAAATACATATATATTAGGTTTTATAAATTCGTCATCTTTTACCCTCAGTAGTTAAGTATAAATTAGCATAATTAATATATAATGTATATTTTATATAATAAAAAATAAATTATAAATAATATAATTATATTGCTTATTATATATCTTATTCTTTAACAAAATTATCAAATACATATATTAAATTATTATAATAAAAAATTATTATATATACTTTATATAATACAAAGCGCTGTAAATTCTAGTTGCATGTGGTTAGATTAAACAATTAATAATAAGTGCTAAATAATGGAAACAACTACCATTATCTCTCTATCTCTTTCACTATCCCCCTCTATCTCTCTATATCACCCTCATACTATGTCTATCCCTCTCCTTTTATCTCTCTCTTTCACTACCCCCCTCTATCTCTCTATATCACCCTCATTCTATCTCTATCTTCCTCTCTATCTTTATCTCCTTACCCCTCTCTCTCTCTATCCCCCCTCTATCTCTCCCTCTTTCCATCCCTACCTCTCCCTCTCTCTCTCCCTCTCTCCTTATTGCAAACATAACAATGGAGCCTGATTATCTTCTTGATTTAGAGGCTTTATTTCAATCATGTTTGGATCCCTGTAAGTGGATGCATAATTTATTTGAAGTTATCACTTCTCCATTAAGACCTTTATTGGGAAAACAACATCATTTGCTAAATGGCCTATCAATTGACCTCATCTACTACATAAATGTATGCAAAAACTATGTTAAAAATTATCTTAATTGACCTTCCACACTTCTTTGGTGTACCCATTGCACCCTAAGGTGTGATTGCTAGTATAATATATATTATTAATCTAGCTTGTTGAATCCATCGCCATAAGCCGCTTAAACGTTAAAGATATAAAGTTTCCACAATCCATCAAATAGTGCTATTAATTTCTGGATTTGATTATGTTTTGGTTTTTCACATCGACGTTTCGAATCATACTACATGATCCATCATCAGGATGAAAGAGAGCTGGAGGAGTACTTAGCATCTCTAGCTGCTTTGCTTTGAAACATAGTTCCCTCCCATGAAGGGTATCAATTAAAGATATCAAGTTTCCACAATCCATCAAGTAGTGCTATTAATTTCTGGATTTGATTGTGTTTTGGTTTTTCACATCGACATTTCGAATCATACTACAAGATCCATCATCAGGATGAAAGAGAGCTGGAGGAGTCCTTGGCATCTCTAGCTGCTATGCTTTGAAACATAGTTCCCTCCCATGAAGGGTATCAATTAAAGATATCAAGTTTCCACAATCCATCAAGTAGTGCTATTAATTTTTGGATTTCATTGTATTTTTGTTTTTCACATCAACTTTTCGAATCATACTACATGATCCATCATCAGGATGAAAGAGAGTTGGAGGAGTCCTTACCATCTCTAGCTCCTTTGCTTTGAAACATAGTTCCCTCCCATGAAGGGTATCAATTAAAGATATCAAGTTTCCACAATCAATCAAGTAGTGCTATTAATTTATGGATTTGATTGTGTTTTAGTTTTTCACATCGACGTTTCGAATCATACTACATGATCCATCATCAGGATGAAAGAGAGCTGGAGGAGTCCTTAGCATCTCTAGCTGCTTTGCCTTGAAACATAGTTCCCTCCCATGAAGGCTATCAATTAAAGATATCAAGTTTCCACAATCCATCAAGTAGTGCTATTAATTTCTGGATTTGATTATGTTTTGGTTTTTCACATCGATGTTTCGAATCATACTACAAGATCCATCATGAGGATAAAAGAGAGCTGGAGGAGTCCTTGGCATCTCTAGCTTCTTTGCTTTGAAACATAGTTCCCTCCCATGAAGGGTATCAATTAAAGATATCAAGTTTCCACAATCCATCAAGTAGTGCTATTAATTTCTGGATTAGATTATGTTTTGGTTTTTCACTTCGACGTTTTGAATCATACTACATGATCCATCATCAGGATGAAAGAGAGCTGGAGGAGTCCTTTGCATCTCTAGCTGCTTTACTTTGAAACATAGTTCCCTCCCATGAAGGGTATCAATTAAATATATCAAGTTTCCACAATCCATCAAGTAGTGCTATTAATTTATGGATTTGATTGTATTTTGGTTTTTCACATCGTCATTTTGAATCATACTACATGATCCATCATCAAGATGAAAGAGAGCTGGACGAGTCCTTAGCATCTCTAGCTGCTTTGCTTTGAAACATAGTTCCCTCCCATGAAGGGTATCAATTAAAGATATCAAGTTTCCACAATCCATCAAGTAGTGCTATTAATTTCTGGATTTGATTGTGTTTTAGTTTTTCACATCGACGTTTCAAATCATACTACATGATCCATCATAAGGATGAAACAGAATTGGAGGATTCCTTAGCATCTCTAGCTGCTTTGTTTTGAAACATAGTTCCCTCCCATGAAGGGTATCAATTAAAGATATCAAGTTTCCACAATCCATCAAGTAGTGCTATTAATTTCTGGATTTGATTGTGTTTTGGTTTTTCACATCGACGTTTCAGACCATACTACATGATCCATCAACAGGATGAAAGAGAGCTGGAGGAGTCATTAGCATCTCTAGCTGCTTTGCTTTGAAACATAGTTCCCTTCCATGAAGGGTATCAATTAAAGATATCAAGTTTACACAATCCATCAAGTAGTGCTATTAATTTCTGGATTTAATTATGTTTTGGTTTTTCTCATCGACGTTTCGAATCATACTACATGATCCATCATCAGGATGAAAGAGAGCTGGAGGAGTCCTTAGCATCTCTAGCTGCTTTTCTTTGAAACATAGTTCCCTCCCATGAAAGGTATCAATTAAAGATATCAAGTTTCCACAATCCATCAGGTAGTGCTATTAATTTTTGGATTTGATTGTGTTTTGGTTTTTCACATCGACGTTTCGAATCATACTACATGATCCATCATCAGGATGAAAGAGAGCTGGAGGAGTCCTTAGCATCTCTAGCTGCTTTTCTTTGAAACATAGTTCCCTCCCATGAAGTGTATCAATTAAAGATATCAAGTTTCCACAATCCATCAAGTACTGCTATTAATTTCTGGATTTGATTATGTTTTGGTTTTTCACATCGACGTTTTGAACCATACTACATGATCCATCAACAGGATGAAAGAGAGCTGGAGGAGTCCTTACCATCTCTAGTTGTTTTACTTTGAAACATAGTTCCCTCCCATGAAGGGTATCAATTAAAGATATCAAGTTTCCACAATCCATCAAGTAGTGCTATTAATTTTTGGATTTGATTGTGTTTTGGTTTTTCACATTGACATTTCGAATCATACTACATGATCCATCATCGGGATGAAAGAGAGCTGGAGGAGTCCTTAGCATCTCTAGCTGCTTTGCTTTGAAACATAGTTCCCTCCCATGAAGGGTATCAATTAAAGATATCAAGTTTCCATAATCCATCAAGTAGTGCTATTAATTTCTGGATTTGATTGTGTTTTGGTTTTTCACATCGACGTTTTGAATTATAATACATGATCCAACATTAGGATGAAAGAGAGCTGGAGGAGTCCTTAGCATCTCTAGTTGCTTTGCTTTGAAACATAGTTCCCTCCCATGAAGGGTATCAATTAAAGATATCAAGTTTCCACAATCCATCAAGTAGTGCTATTAATTTCTGGATTTGATTGTGTTTTGGTTTTTCACATCGACGTTTCGAATCATACTACATGATCCATCATCAGGATGAAAGAGAGCTGGAGGAGTCCTTAGCATCTCTAGCTGCTTTGCTTTGAAACATAGTTCCCTCCCATGAAGGGTATCAATTAAAGATATCAAGTTTCCACATTCCATCAAGTAGTGCTATTAATTTCTAGATTTGATTGTGTTTTGGTTTTTTCACATCAACATTTTGAATCATACTACATGATCCATTATCATGATGAAAGAGAGATGGAGGAGTCGTTAGCATCTCTAGCTGCTTTTTTTTGAAACATAGTTCTCTCCCATGAAGGGTATCAATTAAAAATATCAAGTTTCCACAATCCATCAAGTAGTGCTATTAATTTCTGGATTTGATTGTGTTTTGGTTCTTCACATCGATGTTTTGAATCATACTACATGATCCATCATCAGGATGAAAGAGAGCTGGAGGAGTCCTTGGCATCTCTAGCTTCTTTGCTTTGAAACATAGTTCCCTCCCATGAAGGGTATCAATTAAAGATATCAAGTTTCCACAATCCATCAAGTAGTGCTATTAATTTATGGATTTGATTGTGTTTTGGTTTTTCACATCGACGTTTCGAATCATACTACATGATCCATCATCAGGATGAAAGAGAGCTAGAGGAGTCCTTTGCATCTCTAGCAGCTTTGCTTTGAAACATAGTTCCCTCCCATGAAGGGTATCAATTAAATATATCAAGTTTCCACAATCCATCAAGTAGTGCTATTAATTTATGGATTTCATTGTATTTTGGTTTTTCACATCGACGTTTTGAATCATACTACATGATCCATCATCAAGATGAAAGAGAGCTGGACGAGTCCTTAGCATCTCTAGCTGCTTTGCTTTGAAACATAGTTCCCTCCCATGAAGGGTATCAATTAAAGATATCAAGTTTCCACAATCCATCAAGGAGTGCTATTAATTTCTGGATTTGATTGTGTTTTGGTTTTTCACATCGACGTTTCGAATCATACTACATGATCCATCATCAGGATGAAAGAGAACTGGAGGATTCCTTAGCATCTCTAGCTGCTTTGCTTTGAAACATAGTTCCCTCCCATGAAGGGTATCAATTAAAGATATCAAGTTTCCACAATCCATCAAGTAGTTCTATTAATTTCTAGATTTGATTGTGTTTTGGTTTTTCACATTGACGTTTCGAATCATACTACATGATCCATCAACAGGATGAAAGAGAGCTGGAGGAGTCATTAGCATCTCAAGCTGCTTTGCTTTGAAACATAGTTCCCTTCCATGAAGGGTATCAATTAAAGATATCAAGTTTACACAATCCATTAAGTAGTGCTATTAATTTTAGGATTTAATTATGTTTTGGTTTTTCACATCGACGTTTCGAATCATACTACATGATCCATCATCAGGATGAAAGAGAGCTGGAGGATTCCTTAGCATCTCTAGCTGCTTTGCTTTGAAACATAGTTCCCTCCCATGAAAGGTATCAATTAAAGATATCAAGTTTCCACAATCCATCAGGTAGTGCTATTAATTTTTTGATTTGATTGTGTTTTGGTTTTTCACATCGACGTTTCGAATCATACTACATGATCCATCATCAGGATGAAAGAGAGATGGAGGAGTCCTTAGCATCTCTAGCTGCTTTGCTTTGAAACATAGTTCCCTCCCATGAAGGGTATCAATTAAAGATATCAAGTTTCCACAATCCATCAAGTACTGCTATTAATTTCTTCATTTGATTATATTTTGGTTTTTCACATCGAAGTTTCGAACCATACTACATGATCCATAAACAGGATGAAAGAGAGCTGGAGGAGTCCTTACCATCTCTAGTTGTTTTGCTTTGAAACATAGTTCCCTCCCATAAAGGGTATCAATTAAAGATATCAATTTTCCACAATCCATCAAGTAGTGCTATTAATTTTTGGATTTGATTGTGTTTTGGTTTTTCACATTGATGTTTCAAATCATACTACATGATCCATCATCAGGATGAAAGAGAGCTGGAGGAGTCCTTAGCATCTCTAGCTGCTTTGCATTGAAACATAGTTCCCTCCCATGAAGGGTATCAATTAAAGATATCAAGTTTCCACAATCCATCAAGTAGTGCTATTAATTTTTGGATTTGATTGTGTTTTGGTTTTTCACATCGACGTTTTGAATTATAATACATGATCCATCATTAGGATGAAAGAGAGCTAGAGGAGTCCTTAGAATCTCTAGTTGCTTTGCTTTGAAACATAGTTCCCTCCCATGAAGGGTATCAATTAAAGATATCAAGTTTCCACAATCCATCAAGTAGTGCTATTAATTTCTGGATTTGATTGTGTTTTGGTTTTTCACATCGACGTTTCGAATCATACTACATGATCCATCATCAGGATGAAAGAGAGCTGGAGGATTCCTTAGCATCTCTAGCTGCTTTGCTTTGAAACATAGTTCCCTCCCATGAAGGGTATCAATTAAAGATATCAAGTTTCCACATTCCATCAAGTAGTGCTATTAATTTCTGGATTTGATTGTGTTTTGGTTTTTTCACATCGACATTTCGAATCATACTACATGATCCATTATCATGATGAAAGAGAGATGGAGGAGTCCTTAGCATCTCTAGCTGCTTTTCTTTGAAACATAGTTCTCTCCCATGAAGGGCATCAATTAAAAGTTTATGTCGAAATAAGAGCTTTGGAACAGGGTATGGACATCCATCAAAGCATATTAGAAAGCGGATTTTCGTTAGATGATGCAATTGCAAATGCATGGTAGATATGTATGCAAAATGTGAAAACATACACAAGGCACGTGAAGTATCTGACATAATAGCTCAAAAAATGTGGTTTTATGCACTGCAATGATTACTGGATATGTTCAAAATGGATTTTATGGAAAGACGTTGGAAACTTTTAAGCAAATACAATTGGCAGGTGTAAAACTCCATGACCTTAGCCAGCGGTCTCCCAGCTTGTGGAAAAATGAGAGCTTTCGAAGAGGATACGAACATCCATTAAATCATAATGGAAAGGGGATTTTTATCTGCAATTGTAGTGGCAAATGCCCTGATAAATATGTATCCAAAATGTGGAAGCATACACAAGGCACGTTATCTGTTTGACAAAATGCGTACAAAAATATATATAGAATTTTACTAAGATGTTTAAACTATCTATCATGGAAATAACACCATTAATAGCAATTTTAATTCTATTTTTTTGCCATGAAATTAAGTCCCTGGGCTAATTTTTAAATTCCAGCTGGCAGATCAAGGCAGATTTAAAGATGATTCAAAATAAACAGGGAAAAGATCTTGTGGGAGAGGGGGAGTTATCATTTCAATTGTAATATTTTCTCAATACATATCTCTGTGAATAATCTACACTACAAAATTTCAATCTCATCATAAAAGATGACAGTCTTGTGGCTAAGCCACTCTCTTGATGCAAACAGGTGTTGTCACAACAATATGAGGTGAGATTCTAAATAGTTTTCAACGGGTTTTACCTAGATTACATTTAAAATGACGGTCCTCACTATTAGAGAACATGTTACACATCAGTTTTCAGCGGGTTTTGCCCAGATCACGTTTAAAATGATGGTCATCGCTATTAGAGAACATGTTACACATATCACAAACTACTTCCATGTAGAAGCAACAATCAAGTGTCGGCCTAACCATCCCAGATAATCATCCTTTTCTACTAGCCTTTAGTTCTTATTATAAGACTCTAATAGGTATTTGATAGTGGAGTTCACATGTGAACTCCACTGATAAGATTTAAATCCATCCATGGTCAGATGGGATCTCCACTTACCCAAAAGTTCATGCCTTTCTACCCGTTCAACACCTTCACGGGCAATGATCAGTGTTCCTCAACACTAACATGACCTTTGCTTTCCCTTGGTAGAGTTACATCCAAAGATTCAAAAATAGCAAAATAATAACTCAAGGTTTACACAAACCTGGGAAAGAAAGGTGTAGTATTAGTATTTGCTTCTTGCACCACTAGTGTTACCACATTTGGAGTTAGACCTTTGACCATCCTTAAAATTCAGTCACGATGATAACTTGTGCTTACACTCTCATCGGGCATATGATGAAGCTAGAAAGGGAAGTTTATAGCTCGAATGCTTCCCTAGGCCGAGCATCAAGCATATTGGCATAAACATTTGCTCCAAATATAGGTAAAGCATGAAATTCGAAGTAACATGATAGGTCTCAGCAAGCTTTGATAATCTCTTACCAACCAATCACAATCCTTCACCACGAGCATATTTTCTACAGGGTCATCAACACTAGTAATCCGAATATGAGGTGTGCCACCTGGTCTTGCTGCAAGTGCTTGAATTAATGTTACCCACTGGTTTCCTTGAGCAATCTGAAAATCAATAATGTGTAATCTTTGTCTCTAAATGCCTCTACAATGGCACCATTTGCAGCCATATAATCAAATTTGAAATAAGGGAAAACTTCATAAAGAATTTGCATATAGGAAAGAAGTTCAAAACTGGTTTGATCTTTGCAATTCAAGGCTTTGCAAATCCTTCCTAATGAAGAATGCAACCTTGCTACAAGACCTTCTAGCATATATGCACCTAATCGTTCCATTGGATCCCCAAATATTGAAACATTTTTTTTCAACTCTGTAATCAATTCTCTTGCCTTTACTCGATGATTACCAGCAACAAATTTTGCACATTTGATGAGTAAACACTTTACATCCCCCTATGGTTTCTCTAACACATCAACTTGGTTTTGTGCCCAAGGAGCATTTTTGGACTAATAAAACTCAGCTTGTGATTCTACTTCATCCAATCTTTCTACTTTAATGCATTGACTCTCATTAACTGGTTGCTGGTGTAGGTTCTCTGTTGCCATGTGGCTAGCTATATTATTTGTTTGTGGGAAAACAAGATACAAACTTTGGTAAAAAACATCATTAATGCCACTTAAATCCTGTAAATTTCACTCTAAATTTGTTGTAAGCATGTGATCCTCATATGCATTTTCCATATTTTTTGGATCATTACTTTCAGACCCCAATAGTCCAGTAGATAGTTGATCAAATAGGTGAGTCAATGGCAACTGTAGTCTCTGCAAACAAGAAACATTGAGAATCCCAAGAATATGTTTGTGAAGTCTCTAATGAAAATGGGCTTGTAATTATTGATTTTCAATCCTTTTAGATACTTGTTGATTCTATTCTTTAGAAATTCTTAAGATAATTGGGGTTAGGTGTAATAAATTTTTAGTGGAATGATCGAAAATTATCTTTTGTAACTAAAAAACTCACAAAGCATATTCATATCTCTCTTCACATGTGGATATGGTGCAAAAACGTAATGATAAAAGGGTCCTATGGTCATCAACTAGTTCATAGTAACATAGATTTCAAATTGTTTGGACAGTCCTATTCTCTACCGAGATCTTTTCATTAGATCTAGATTGATGTGGATAGTAGGAAGCTCTCAATCATCTTTTCTAATTTTGCTCTAGAGCCTAGCTTACTTGGAATTGGATCCATTAGTTCTTTAAGCCTTTTAAATTATAACCTTTTTTCTTGGAATATGATTATTTTAGGGGATTGACTCAAGCTTCCTACTAAATCCACCCAAATATACACTATTTTGCACGTATAAATTTTATTAGACATTTGGAAAGACAAAACTTTATCCCTTTTTTTGAAGCTTCTATTGGTATTCACTTCTCTATACATATTAAGCCAATGATTTAGTCCAATGTTCTCTCTCTCCCTCTTCCCCCCTCTATCTCTCCCTCTTTCTATCGCTATCTCTCCCTCTCTCTCCATTGAATTCCTAAATTAATTAATATCTTCATGATTCAGAGGTTTCTTTTCCAATTGTGTTTAGATCATTTGAAGCTATCACTTCTCCATTAGCCTACCAATTGACCCCATGTACTACACATATATATGCAAAAAAACATAGACCAAAATTTTCCTTAATTGAACTTTCACACCTCTTCGGCGTACCCATTGTGCACCAAGGTGCAATTGCTAGTATATTATATTAGAAATAACAATATAAATTTAAATAATATAATATATTCATTTATTATATAATTATATATTAATATATATATTTTCATAACTTGAAAGTGAAAGTAAAATATTACCAGGGTTTAGATAACAGATGGGCTGCTGGCAAGATATTTGCAGAAAAACATTAAAATGCAAACAATTTTTTATTTTTTAACCTTGCACGAGGAAATTAAATTCATTTTTACCTGACATAAAGTACGGGTCTCAGGACTGCATGATTGCACGGGCCCTTTGCCATTGGGCAGCGGCTATCTAGCCTCAGGAATGCACCGGGGCATGGATGTGCCGCTGCATGCCCATCCATGCATTTCGTATAGCGGGCGAAGAATTTAACAGTCTCATACAACGAAACCTGATTAATGTCACTGAAATTTGAATTTTACAGTTGGCTTGTCTCGTCAATCCACAGTACGGGAAATAACAAATTCATGAGAAGTGGCCTTCAGAAAAAGTTTGCTCTTTTAATAAAGTTAGGAGTAAGTTTTGTTCTCTAAATAATTTAGAAGTCATTTTAAATTTAATTTTAATAAAAAAAAATTAATTGTTTGTGTTTACATCTATTTATTGTAATTAAACATTTATATTTCAAAAAATATATATTTAATCAATTTTTTAAAATAATTTAAATTTTTAATAAATTTTATTTGAATGTATTTGTATTTTTAGTATTTTTCAGTTTTTTAAATTATTTTTTATATTTAATAATTTTTTTAAATGATTTAATTTTTTTTTAATACTTTTTATTTGAATTGTATTTGTATTTACAGTTAATGTTATTTTAAAAAAATATATATTATTTTATTATAAATTTATAATCTTTTTTAAATAATTTTTATGATTGTCAATTTAAATTGTATTTAATGTTTATCTTTTTATATAATTTATTTATATGTTTACTAAATTATTACATTGCTATAATATGTTCAATAATTTTTAAAGAATAATTTAAATTTAATCCTCATAATTTTAATTAATTTAATGTTTAGCAATTATTGTTTTATTTAAATTGTTTATATGCTTACTATAAAAAAATATTTCTATTCTTAATAAATTTTAAAAGTGACATAAAATTGACTCATAGAAATGGTTTGATTTACTTTTAAGGGCTTACACTTTTCTTTCAACTATTATTTTATTTGTAATTTTATTAAGAGCTTGTCTTTATTTAAACTAGCATACATATATTAATTAATAATATATATGAAATACGCAGAGTTATCACAAGTTACTTTTTATTTTTATTTTTTATGTTAGAATGCTATTTAAATTAGTAAATGTACAGATATATGTTATAAAATAATTCCTTATTTCAATTATTTTTAAATTTAGAACCCAAAACCTAATTGAACCCTAAAGCTTCACCTTAATTCTAATCACAAGTTCTATCTTAGAATCCTAACTCTAACCCTTACCCTAGTTGAGTTGTAATCCTAACCTTAAACCTAACCCTACTCCCTAATCGTAATTGAAATTCAACTCTAATTATAATTCTAACCCTAACCATAATTTTAACCCTATTCATAATATTCATTCTAACACAAACCATACTAATAATTACAATACCAACTCTAATTGTAATCCTAATAAAACCCTAAGAGTATTTCTAATTAAACCCTAACCCTAACTTAACTATAACCTTAAGCCTAATTGAACCCTAATCCTAACCCTGGTTAAACAATTACCCTAATTGAATATAACCCCTAACCATAACCCTAGTTAAATCCTAATTAAATTTTAATTATAATGTTAATTGTAATTATAATCCTAACTCTAATTGAATTGTAGCCCCAACCCTGTCTCCAACCCCAACCATAACCCGAACCCAAAAATTTATCACATATACTAGTTGTACCCTAAACCTAATATTAATTAAATATTAAACATAATTAAACCCTAATTATCACTAATTTAACCCAAGATAACCCTAACACTAACTAAGCCCCAATTCCCGAACTCTAACCCTAACTCCAACCAACCTTAATCATAAAGCATCATTGCTAACCCTAACCTAACACTAACTTTAATTGAAATAAAACCCTAATTATAACCATAATTGAACATAAACACTAACCCCAAGCTTTACCCTAGAACATAAACCCTAAGCCTAATAAAAATTCAAGACTTTTTTAACTTGAATGCTAATGAAACCTAAGTCTTAGAATCCTAATTTAACTATAAACTAATTAAAACCAAACCCTAATTGGAACCCAAGTTATTCCAACCCCAAGCTTTATTTGAGATAACCCTAACCTTACTTTAATTCTAACCTAAAGCTTTGTCCTAGAACCCTAACTCTAACCCTAAACCTAAATAAACCCTAACCATAATCCTAATTAAAAGTTCAATCCTAACTATAATACTAATTTTAACAGTAATCATAATTATAATCCTAACCATACTTGAACACCCTAACCCCAATCCTAATTCAAATCTAACCCTAACTGTAACACTATTTCAAACACTAATCATAATTATAACCTTAACCCTATATTTGAACACCATAAGTCTAACCCTAACTATAGTTGTCCCTTATTGAACCCTAACCCTAATTGGAACCCTTATTCCCCTGCCTTATTTAAGAACCCTAACCCTAATTGGAACCCTTATTCCCCAGCCTTATTTAAGAACCCTAACCCTAACCTAAATTTAATTCTAACCCCAAGCTTTATCTAAGAACCGTAAAACTTAGTCACCCAAAAATCACTTTGACTTAGTCACTTTGATTTTTTTAACAGTAGTGGAAGATAACTCCAATTGACAAGTAGCTTCAAGAAAGATCTTTAGAATATCTTCTTGTTCTATCAATATTACCAATAAAAAAAATACCACTTTGACTTAGTCACTCCCAACACCTACTTCCTAAAAGGTCACTATGATGCATAAATATTAAATTACACATAGATAAACAATAAATTACACATAGGTAAACATGCCACACATCATATTTTACATAAATAAAAATTTGTTTAATTTATTCAAATGAAACATATATCTAATACAAATAAAATTAAAATAATAACTTTATTTTATATAATAATAAAATTCATTTAAATTTATTTATTGAAAATAAAATTAGCATGTTATTATTTACAAATTTTTGAGTTAGTAAATTTATAAGTTATTATTATTTAGATGAAATAATAATTTCATCCAACAACTCTAAGTCCTAAAATCCCAAAGAGTTACAGTTCTTAGATAAAGCTTGGGGTTACAATTAAATTAAGATTAGGATTACAACTCAAATAGGGTAAGGGTTAAAGTTAGGATTCTAAAATAGAACTTGTGATTAGAATTAAGGTGAAGCTTTAGGGTTCAATTAGGTTTTGGGTTCTAAATTTGAAAATAATTGAAATAAGGAATTATTTTATAACATATATCTATAAATTTACTAATTTAAATAGCATTCTAACATAAAAAAATAAAAAATAAATAATTTGTGATAACTC
Source organism: Sequoia sempervirens (assembly GCA_007258455.2). Taxonomy (NCBI): domain Eukaryota; kingdom Viridiplantae; phylum Streptophyta; class Pinopsida; order Cupressales; family Cupressaceae; genus Sequoia; species Sequoia sempervirens. Next base: position 19,206 of record VDFB02361502.1, read on the forward strand.
TCTACATATTTTATATATATTATTGATTAATATATGTATGCTAGTTTAAATAAAGACACAAGCTCTTAATAAAATTACAAATAAAATAATAATTGAAAGAAAAGTGTAAGCACTTAAAAGTAAATCAAAATGTTTCAATTTTATGTCCCTTTTAAAATTTATTAAGAGTAGAAATATTTTTTTACAATAAGCATATAAACAATTTAAATAAGAGAATAATGTTAAACATTAAATTAATCAAAATTATGAGGATTAAATTTAAGTTATTCTTAAAAAATTATTAAACATATTATAACAATATAATATTTTAGTAAACATATAAATAAATTATATAAAAAGATAAAACATTAAATACAATTTAAATTGACAATCATAAAAATTATTTAAAGAAGATTATAAATTTATAATAAAATAATATTAACATTTTTAAAATAACATTAATTGTAAATACAAATATAATTCAAATAAAAAGTATTAAAAAAAATAAATCATTTTACAAAAATTATTAAATATAAAAAATAATTTAAAATTTTCAAAAATATAAAAAATACAAATACATTCAAATAAAATTTAATAAAAATTTATATTATTTTTAAAAAAATGATTAAATATATATTTTTTAAAATATGAATATTTAATTACAATAAAAAAAATGTAAACACAAACAATTTAAACATTTTTTTATTAAAATTAAATTTAAAATGACTTCTAAATTGTTTAAAGAACAAAACTTACTATTCCTAACTTTATTAAAAAATAATTTTTTTTTATGAAGGCCGCTTCTCATGAATTTGTTATTTCACCGTGCTGGCAGGGATTGACGAGACAAGCCAACCGTAGTATTCAAATTTCAGTGACATTAATTTCGTTTCCGTTGTACGAGACTGTTAAATTCTTCGCCCTATGCAGCATGCCATGCACATGGCTTCCTCATGCCTTCTATAGGCCGAATAGCCAGTGCCGTCTAAACATGGTTCTCCCCCTTCCAAACGTTTTATTCCCCGCCAAGAATGCCCCGTGCGATGCCTGGCTTTGGCTACCCAGAATGAATTTGTATTCTCCTATTCGGGACCATCAGCGGTGCCCTGGTTGTTGCTTATTCACCGTGCTGATGGGGGCACCGCTGATGGGTTCCGAATACGAAGAATGCAAATTCATTCTGGCAGCGAAAGCGAGGCATCGCACGATGGTGGGGAATAAAACGTTTGGAAGGCCAAAATGCAACGTATGCAACGTGATGGGAGGAAACGCGAGTGATAGGTGTTACCATGTCTATAATAGTTCCTCCTCCCTGTCGACTGCTTCAACTGTGGGATGCGTATAAGCTCTTGTCCCATCCCACACGGATTCCGATTAGCTCCACATAGTAGAAGTAGAGGTATTTTTGGTTGAACAGGAGGCACGTGAACACCAAGCCCGACGCAGAAAGGGTCCCTCTTCCCAGCCGGAGACACCCCATGAGGCCTCTAAAAACAATCATTGTTGGTGGGAGGAATGATAGGTGGATACTGCCGAGCGGGATTGCATCACCAAACCCTTCTATCGACATCACATGGCAGGCATAAATACTGTAGCAGGGGTAGTAGACCAGTCGAGTTGGATCTTTTCTACTCACGAGGAATGACATCAAGCGAAGGCAAAATTTGCCTGCTGGGGCTATTCTTCTTCTTCCTGCACTCCTTCTTCGCGAGATGGACAAAGGTACTCGACTTTGATATAAACATATAAACGTCCTGGCCGTCACCAAGCTTATTCTTTTTCACCCACGCCCAATGTGCCATATTCTTTTTCGCCCACGCTGAATACATTTAAAGACTGTGTTCTTCCCCCCACGCCGAATACATTTAAAGACTGTGTTCGGCCCTCATGCCGAATTTGTTTTGTACGGCCCATCAATTTTTTTGCCGTTTTCTGTTAGCTTTCCCCGCCGCTATCTGTTTCCTTCCTCCCTAGTATTGACCTGATCTTTCCCTTCTGGGTTTCTACGAGGGTTTTAGAGTATGTTTATTAAAATGAAAATCACGGCCAACATCCTAACACATTTAGGTTTTGCATAATTAATATATAATATATATTTTAATTTAATAAAAAATAAATTATAAATAATATAATTATATTATTTATTATATATCTTATTCTTTAACAAAATTATCAAATACAAGTAAATTATGTTTTAAAATTTCCACATCCTTTATCCTCAATGACTAAGTATAAATTAGCATAATTAATATATAATGTATTTTCTATAATAAAAAATAAATCATAAATAATATAATTATATTACGTATTATTATATATTATTCTTTAACAAAACTATCAAATACATATATATTAGGTTTTATAAATTCGTCATCTTTTACCCTCAGTAGTTAAGTATAAATTAGCATAATTAATATATAATGTATATTTTATATAATAAAAAATAAATTATAAATAATATAATTATATTGCTTATTATATATCTTATTCTTTAACAAAATTATCAAATACATATATTAAATTATTATAATAAAAAAATATTATATATACTTTATATAATACAAAGCGCTGTAAATTCTAGTTGCATGTGGTTAGATTAAACAATTAATAATAAGTGCTAAATAATGGAAACAACTACCATTATCTCTCTATCTCTTTCACTATCCCCCTCTATCTCTCTATATCACCCTCATACTATGTCTATCCCTCTCCTTTTATCTCTCTCTTTCACTACCCCCCTCTATCTCTCTATATCACCCTCATTCTATCTCTATCTTCCTCTCTATCTTTATCTCCTTACCCCTCTCTCTCTCTATCCCCCCTCTATCTCTCCCTCTTTCCATCCCTACCTCTCCCTCTCTCTCTCCCTCTCTTCTTATTGCAAACATAACAATGGAGCCTGATTATCTTCTTGATTTAGAGGCTTTATTTCAATCATGTTTGGATCCCTGTAAGTGGATGCATAATTTATTTGAAGTTATCACTTCTCCATTAAGACCTTTATTGGGAAAACAACATCATTTGCTAAATGGCCTATCAATTGACCTCATCTACTACATAAATGTATGCAAAAACTATGTTAAAAATTATCTTAATTGACCTTCCACACTTCTTTGGTGTACCCATTGCACCCTAAGGTGTGATTGCTAGTATAATATATATTATTAATCTAGCTTGTTGAATCCATCGCCATAAGCCGCTTAAACGTTAAAGATATAAAGTTTCCACAATCCATCAAATAGTGCTATTAATTTTTGGATTTGATTATGTTTTGGTTTTTCACATCGACGTTTCGAATCATACTACATGATCCATCATCAGGATGAAAGAGAGCTGGAGGAGTACTTAGCATCTCTAGCTGCTTTGCTTTGAAACATAGTTCCCTCCCATGAAGGGTATCAATTAAAGATATCAAGTTTCCACAATCCATCAAGTAGTGCTATTAATTTCTGGATTTGATTGTGTTTTGGTTTTTCACATCGACATTTCGAATCATACTACAAGATCCATCATCAGGATGAAAGAGAGCTGGAGGAGTCCTTGGCATCTCTAGCTGCTATGCTTTGAAACATAGTTCCCTCCCATGAAGGGTATCAATTAAAGATATCAAGTTTCCACAATCCATCAAGTAGTGCTATTAATTTTTGGATTTCATTGTGTTTTGGTTTTTTCACATCGACGTTTCGAATCATACTATATGATCCATCATCAGGATGAAAGAGAGCTGGAGGAGTCCTTAGCATCTCTAGCTACTTTGCTTTGAAACATAGTTCCCTCCCATGAAGGGTATCAATTAAAGATATCAAGTTTCCACAATCCATCAAGTAGTGCTATTAATTTCTAGATTTGATTGTGTTTTAGTTTTTTCATATCGACGTTTTGAATCATACTAAATGATCCATCATCAGGATGAAAGAGAGCTGGAGGAGTCCTTAGCATCTCTAGCTGCTTTTCTTTGAAACATAGTTCCCTCCCATGAAGGGTATTAATTAAAGATATCAAGTTTCCACAATCCATCGAGTAGTACTATTAATTTCTGGATTTGATTGTGTTTTGGTTTTTACACATCGACGTTTCAAATCATACTACATGATCCATCATCAGGATGAAAGAGAGCTGGAGGAGTCCTTAGCATCTCTAGCTGCTTTGCTTTGAAACATAGTTCCCTCCCATGAAGGGTTTCAATTAAAGATATCAAGTTTCCACAATCCATCAAGTAGTGCTATTAATTTTTGGATTCGATTGTGTTTTGGTTTTTCACATTGACGTTTCGAATCATACTACATGATCCATCATCAGGATGAAAGAGAGTTGGAGGATTCCTTAGCATCTCTAGCTGCTTTGCTTTGAAACATAGTTCCCTCCCATGAAGGGTTTCAATTAAAGAAATTAAGTTTCCACAATCCATCAAGTAGTGCTATTAATTTCTGGATTTGATTGTGTTTTGGTTTTTCACATTGACGTTTCGAATCACACTACATGATCCATCATCAGGATGAAAGAGAGCTGGAGGAGTCCTTAGCATATCTAGTTGCTTTGCTAGGAAACATAGTTCCCTCCCATGATGGGTATTAGTTAAAGATATCAAGTTTCCAAAATCCATCGAGTAGTGCTATTAATTTCTAGATTTGATTGTGTTTTGGTTTTTTCACATCAACGTTTCGAATCATACTACATGATCCATCATCAGGATGAAAGAGAGCTGGAGGAGTCCTTAGCATCTCTAGTTGCTTTTCTTTGAAGCGTAGTTCCCTCCCATGAAGGGTATCAATTAAAGATATCAGGTTTCCACAATCCATCAAGTAGTGCTATTAATTTCTGGATTTGATTGTGTTTTGGTTTTTTCATATCAACGTTTCAAATCATACTAAATGATCCATCATCAGGATGAAAGAGAGTTGGAGGAGTCCTTAGCATCTCTAGCTTCTTTGCTTTGAAACATAGTTCCCTCCCATGAAGGGTATTAATTAAAGATATCAAGTTTCCACAATCCATCGAGTAGTACTATTAATTTCTGGATTTGATTGTGTTTTGGTTTTTTCACATCGACGTTTCGAATCATACTACATGATCCATCATCAGGATGAAAGAGAGCTGGAGGAGTCCTTAGCATCTCTAGCTGCTTTGCTTTGAAACATAGTTCCCTCCCATGAAGGGTATCAATTAAAGATATCAAGTTTCCACAATCCATCAAGTAGTGCTATTAATTTCTGGATTTGATTGTGTTTTGGTTTTTCACATCGATGTTTCAAATCATACTACATGATCCATCATCAGGATGAAAGAGACCTACAGGAGTCTTTAGCATCTGTAGCTTCTTTGCTTTGAAACATAGTTCCCTCCCATGAAGGGTATCAATTAAAAATATCAAGTTTCCACAATCCATCAAGTAGTGCTATTAATTTCTGAATTTGATTGTGTTTTAGTTTTTCACATTGACATTTTGAATCATACTACATGATCCATCATCAGGATGAAAGATAGTTTGAGGAGTCCTTAGCCTCTCTAGCTGCTTTGCTTTGAAACATAGTTCCCTCCCATGAAGGGTATCAATTAAAGATGTCAAGTTTCTACAATCTATCGAGTAGTGCTATTAATTTCTGGATTTGATTGTGTTTTAGTTTTTCACATCGACGTTTCGAATCATACTACATGATCCATCATCAAGATGAAATAGAGCTGGAGGAGTCCTTAGCATCTCTAGCTACTTTGCTTTGAAACATAGTTCCCTCCCATGAAGGGTATCAATTAAAGATATCAAGTTTCCACAATCCATCAAGTAGTGCTATTAATTTCTAGATTTGATTGTGTTTTGGTTTCTCACATCGATGTTTCAAATTATACTACATGATCCATCATCAAAATGAAAGAGAGCTGGAGGAGTCCTTAGCATCTCTAGCTGCTTTGCTTTGAAACATAGTTCCCTCCTATGAAGGGTATCAATTAAAGATATCAAGTTTCCATAATCCATCAAGTAGTGCTATTAATTTCTGGATTTGATTGTGTTTTAGTTTTTTCACATCGACGTTTCGAATCATACTACATGATCCATCATCAGGATGAAAGAGAGCTGGAGGAGTCCTTAGCATCTCTGGCTACTTTGCTTTGAAACATAGTTCCCTCCCATGAAGCGTTTCAATTAAAGATATCAAGTTTCCACAATCCATCAAGTAGTGCTATTAATTTCTAGATTTGATTGTGTTTTGGTTTTTCACATCGACATTTCGAATCATACTACATGATCCATTATCAGGATGAAAGAGATCTAGAGGAATCCTTAGCATCTCTGGCAGCTTTGCTTTGAAACGTAGTTCCCTCCTATGAACGGTATCAATTAAAGAGATCAAGTTTCCACAATCCATCAAGTAGTGCTATTAATTTATGGATTTGATTATGTTTTGGTTTTTTCACATCGACGTTTCGAATCATACTACATGATCCATCATCAGGATGAAAGAGAGCTGGAGGAGTCCTTAGCATCTCTATCTGCTTTGCTTTGAAACATAGTTCCCTCCCATGAAGGGTATCAATTAAAGATATCAAGTTTCCACAATCCATCAAGTAGTGCTATTAATTTCTGGATTTGATTGTGTTTTGATTTTTTCATATCGACATTTCGAATCATACTACATGATCCATCATTAGGATGAAAAAGAGCTGGAGGAGTCCTTATTATCTCTAGCTGCTTTGCTTTGAAACATAGTTCCCTCCCATGAAGGGTATTAATTAAAGAAATCAAGTTTCCAAAATCCATCAAGTAGTGCTATTAATTTCTAGATTTGATTGTGTTTTGGTTTTTTCACATCGACGTTTCGAATCATACTACATGATCCATCATCAGGATGAAAGAGAGCTGGAGGAGTCCTTAGCATCTCTAGCTGCTTTGCTTTGAAACATAGTTCCCTCCCATGACGGGTATCAATTAAAGATATCAAGTTTCCACAATCCATCAAGTAGTGCTATTAATTTCTGGATTTGATTGTGTTTTGGCTTTTCACATCGACGTTTCAAATCATACTACATGATCCATCATCAGGATGAAAGAGAGCTAGAGGAGTCCTTAGCATCTCTAGCTGCTTTGCTTTGAAACATAGTTCCCTCCTATGAAGGGTATCAATTGAAGATATCAAGATTCCACAATCCATCAAGTAGTGCTATTAATTTCTAGATTTGATTGTGTTTTGGTTTTTCACATCGACGTTTCGAATTATACTACATGATCCATCATCAGGATGAAAGAGAGCTGGAGGAGTCCTTAGCATCTCTAGCTGCTTTGCTTTGAAACATAGTTCCCTCCCATGAAGGGTATCAATTAAAGATATCAAGTTTCCACAATCCATCAAGTAGTGCTATTAATTTCTGGATTTGATTGTGTTTTGGTTTTTCACATCAACGTTTCGAATCATACTACATGATCCATCATCAGGATGAAAGAGAGCTGGAGGAGTCCTTAGCATCTCTAGCTGCTTTGCTTTGAAACATAGTTCCCTCCCATGAAGGGTATCAATTAAAGATATCAAGTTTCCACAATCCATCAAGTAGTGCTATTAATTTCTGGATTTGATTGTGTTTTGGTTTTTTCACATCAACGTTTCGAATCATACTACATGATCCATCATCAGGATGAAAGAGAGCTGGAGGAGTCCTTAGCATCTCTAGCTGCTTTGCTTTGAAACATAATTCCCTCCCATGAAGGGTATCAATTAAAGATATCAAGTTTCCACAATCCATCAAGTAGTGCTATTAATTTCTGGATTTGATTGTGTTTTGGCTTTTCACATCAATGTTTCGAATCATACTACATGATCTATCATCAGGATGAAAGAGAGCTGGAGGAGTCCTTAGCATCTCTAGCTACTTTTCTTTGAAACATAGTTCCCTCCCATGAAGGGTATCAATTAAAGATATCAAGTTTCCACAATCCATTAAGTAGTGCTATTAATTTCTGGATTTGATTGTGTTTTGGTTTTTCACATCGACATTTTGAATTATACTACATGATCCATCATCAGGATGAAATAGAGCTGGAGGAGTCCTTAACATCTCTAGCTGTTTTGCTTTGAAACATAGTTCCCTCCCATGAAGGGTATCAATTAAAGATATGAAGTTTCCACAATCCATTAAGTAGTGCTATTAATTTCTGGATTTGATTGTGTTTCGGTTTTTCACATCGACGTTTTGAATCATACTACATGATCCATCATCAGGATGAAAGAGAGTTGGAGGAGTCCTTAGCATCTTTAGCTGCTTTGCTTTGAAACATAGTTAAATGTATGGCTTTTAGGGTATGAGTTTACTTGAGATGGTAATGTTGTTCATGGGTAGCCAGATACACTTTCTATGTAGCCAGAAAAAGGCTACCTTGTTTGAAGTTTTAAAAAACCCTGCCAAAAGCTCTCTAGGTATCAATGTGGTTTTACATGGGAAAGCCAGGAATAATGCCAAAATTTCTTTGATAAAGATCATGTGTGATGCTATAAGGACACGTTGTAGGTACTTTTTCTCACCAATTTGCTCATTTTCCATTAAATTAGATTCTAGCGTGTAGTTTAATATTCACTATTTTAATTTTTTATTTTTGAGCAAAATTAAAATCATAGTGTATGTAGCATCATGAGAAGCTAAGAATTTTTGGGTATGTGTAAGATCATCATGGAAAAAATAGGCCCTTAAGTGGCAAAAAATTTAGAAAAATCAGAGTTAGGCAACTTGACATAAAAAAATGAATAAATTATCTATATTATTTCAAAAATATGTAAGAATAGAATCTGTAGTAAATTGAATGTAGTTTCTAAACAACTAGGTTTGTTTAAGAAAAAAAAATCTATTTGGTGAAATTTTGAAATTTCAATGCAGTAGTACTTAAATTTCAGGGAAAGAAAAGAAGTAGGTGACTATCTGACCACCCTAACCACAATTTTTTTTTAGACTGCAGGAATCAGGTAGCACAACCCCATATAAATTGCAGTGCGCCTGGTAAACTTTTTAACGTGACCGGCGATGCTAGCGCGACACGCCCTCCGGTACCACGGGGGTGGGGGAGACTAGACCTCATGACCAACCTCCACCAGGAAAGATTTAGCCAACCAAGCTAGGGCCCCAACCCACCACCCTAACCACAATAAAATGATAATATTTTTTATAATATTTTAGATATAAGTAGAAGAATCATGTCCTGATGTGATGCATATTTTTTTGTAATATTTTTTCAAGTAAATAATTAATTATGAATTTTTTATTACAAATTTTTAAAAATATAAAAAACTTGTATGTCTGACCACTTTAACTTGGTCAAAACTTCATGAAATTCATTTTTTCTTTTTTCAATCCTATAGTATGTGAAGCATAGAATGTGGCACATGTTATAAATTCAAAAAAAGCGATACCATTTGAAATCTATAGATGTTTTTCAATAAGCCTATCAATTAGGACTTTAGTCGTAATTTGAATAGAAAATGAATAATAATTACTTATTAAATTCAAAGTAAAGCATAATTTATATTGGTGGAAAGCTGAGAATCTCCTTTATAAACCCTTTTTCATTTCATCAATTTTGGGTAAAAAAAAGTCATGAGCCACATACCCATCATATTGCCACTTTTTGGCCCATCATGATCCTGCACATACCCTTCTATTGTAACTTGTTTACCCTGAGCTACTTCTACTTACAATGATTTTATAGTGTTCATGGTGAAGGTTGAGAGGAAGCTACAAAGAAGAAAAATCATATGACAACATGAGGGCCAACTTCAATTGGTTCATCTCATTTAATGCGTACCCATTATTTGATTTGCCATGATTTGGTCTGAGTGAAATAGTAGTGGTAGTTTGTAATAAAATATATGCTTGAGCAACTGCAATGGATCATCATTACAATCTATTAGAGTCAAGAGAAAATTTTTTCCACGGTGCATTTTTTTATCTTCAAATGAGATTTAATAGTGGATCTAGAAGTGGGGTGTTTTATCTCCATTTACATTGCATTTACAGTTGATAGTCTTAATGTTTTGGTTGATTGGAATTGCATGTTGACTAGATGTCATGGAGATAGTGACTAATTGTTGGAGAAGCTATTGGTTATGGGTGGTGGTGGAATTGCTCTGTTTTAATGTGTTTGTGTGTGAGTGTTCCAGGTTGAATTATGGGGAGACCTTGGGCAAGTTCCTTTTTGTTTCTGGAGGCTCATGGATCTGGTAGAATTCCTTCAGCCCAGTGTGTTAGATGGTGTGACCACTCTAGACTCACTAATGGATTGTTGTAGGGTGTATTTTTTCTTTTCCTAAATACCGATTATGCTAAATAGTAGTGATATTATATAATGTAGCAAGAGATATTGAGTTTTTATTGATTGTGACAATGCATATTCATAGATTTTGTACCATTTACTTGTGTTTTCTCACATTGACAACATTGTTTCCTCAAAAAAAAATTCGTATTGAATCTCGGAATAATATAGTAGTAGTAAGCCTTAATTACAATCTATTTTATAGTAAATGGGCTTCAATTGTTTTCTTTATACTCATGCAAGTGGATCTAGTGGGCGGCTACTATGATGTCAGTGATCATGTCAAATTTTTCCTTCCAATGGCCTTTACTGTAACAACGGTCTCATGGAGTGTGATGAAATATGGTAATTAGATTCCTACAACAAGACAGTTGGGATATTCAATGGAGGCCATGAAATGGGGCACATACAACTTTATGAAAGCTCATTCAGAGTTTGAAGTTCTCTTGGGAGGGGTAAAAGGCACATACTTCACTCAATACCCCACCCGCTTGGGCTCTTTTTATAACTAGTTTTTCTTAATGTTGTTTTTCTCCAAGCTGTTAGGTATGGAGTAATGTCTACCATTGCTTCTACAATCTATAGTCTGTATTGTTTCATATTATCCTATATGCAATGAAGTTCTACTCCAAAAATTTGGGTATATATTAATGCTTGTGATTGCTTCTTTAATCTTTAGTTTTATTGTTTCTATTGATCTTATGTAATGAAGTGTTTATTTTTCCAAACTTATTTGAATAAATTTGTGCCTAGAAAATTTTCTACAATCTATAATTTCTATTGTTTCCATTGGTCTTATGTAATTAATGTTTCTCCAAATTATTGGGTGTGACTTTGTATTACTTGTTGTGATTGGTTGTACAATTTAGACATTTGTTGTTTTTTGTTACTTTTGGTGTTTTAATTTTGCATGTTTGTTTTTCTTTGAGATCTCTAATGTGAATTCTGGTTTTCAGGGGCCACATCAGTAGAATGCATTAATTTAATCTTCATTAAATTTGAATAGAGCAATGACTTTGTTATAGATTAGTTGTGGGACTTTATTATTACCAAGGACATGACAATGTCAAGGTAGGCATACAAGGTCAATGTTGCTAACCCTAGTACTAACCTAGCAGGTGAAACTACAACTACCATGGCATCCTCTTCAATTGTATTTCATAAATCAAATCTTGCATATTCCAATTTGATCCTTCAACATGCCAAGTAGGTAACACTCAAAGTTCAAATTTTGTGAAGACTTCAAAGCTTTTTAAATAGCCCAACAGGCAATAATCTAACAAATTGTACAACCTTATTTCTCTTGTTCGATATGTAGTTTGATTTTGCTAATAAATACAGAGGAAAATATGATAAAAGCATCAACTTTGTTGGGAAGTACTACTCTTTAGTAAGCGAATATGGAGTTAGAACCTAAAAGATTCCCTAACTTTCTATTTTATAACCATTTCAATCCCTAAGAAATGGGTTTACACTTTACTAATATTTACTGTTGATGATGATTAGGATGAGTTCCTTTGGGTTGCCTCATGGATGTACCAAACCACTAGAGATGAATATTATCTCAATTATATTATTGATAATGTAGAGTCCTTAGGGGGTACTGGATGGGCAACGAAAGAACTCAGTTGGGATGTCAAATATGTAGACCTGCAAGTCCTTGCAGCCAAGGTACTGTAACAATTTAGCACAGTTCACGATAAATTTTCTTGCTTTGAGTACAACTATCTAATTTAGTTTATTGATTATAGGTTACAATTCACATGAAACTAATTAAACTCATCTATTTGTAAATGGAAGGTCTTGATGCAAGGTCAAGGTGGGAAGGACAATTATGAGCTACAAAAATATCTATCCAAGGTCGAGTTCTCCCTTTGTGCTTGTCTCTAGAAAAATCCATTGGGTACCAATGTTGATCTTACTCCTAGTTAACATCATAAGACATGACATATTTTGTCATTTTGATAGTGAAATGTGTATTGGAAGTAAGAAGTTCACTTTTGACTTGCAGAGGTCATAACTTGTGCATACAAAGTCTAATTTTAGACTTCAAATAGTTGATGGAAAGCTTGTTCAGAGCACTATATAGTGGATCAGGTTTGGAGTTATTTTGGAATGGTTTATTTGATGTTATTTTAATCTGATTTGTTTATGGGTTACTTTGACAATGGTGATACTATGAGTTTATGAAAGGTTGAATCTTTGTGATTTGGTGCTTGTCATTGTATACTCAATTGTACATCTCTTATTACTCTCATTTGACATAGTTATTAGTGTATCACTGTATTTGTATGTTGGATGGTGTAGTCATGATATGAGACCTATGTAGTTGACTATGTTATGCAGAAATGTGGGACATGGTTGGATTGTTTGTTGTTGGTACATTTGATGGTGATCATGATGTCATGGATGTTTTGTGTGCTTTAGGAACTTTGGTATGTCATGATTGTTTATGCAGGTGCATTGTTGGTGGTGTTAGTTTGGTTCATGATTTGGTTTGTGGCAGTGTATCTTCTTGGTATGAGGATCATGGTTTTACTTTTCCTTTTGGGAGCTCATGTTGCATTTGAGTTCTTTTATTATATGAGGGCCTTTGGTTGATCTTCTTGAGGAGATTATTATCATGATGTCATAGATAGCTTCATTACACTTTTTAGTGGGATGTTTTGATAGTGATTGATTGGTGGTGTTGGATATATTCTTGATGGTTTTGTGGTGTTGTATCTTCTTAGCTTAGAGATCATGGTTTTTACTCTTCCCTTTGGGAGCTCATGGTGTTGGGGCCATGGAGGATCTTCATTTAGAAGATGGTTAACATGTTGTCATGGAGAGCTTGGTATCATAGTTCAGTGGGATCTAGTGGCGATGATGTGGGTCCACCATTTGATGGTGGATGATCTTTGACAGTGTTTGTTGGTGTCATGGATGGACTCTTAGATTATGTTTCTTCTATACAATGAGGGTTCATTAGCATATTTAGTTTCATTGATAGCCTGGATGTGGTTATATTTATATGATTTTTAAATGTTGACATCTTTTTTCCCATCCACCTGACTTCTTTAGTCTTTGGTTGAGGTGGCATGCTTTATTATTTTACATTTGATCCTTGCTATGATAGGATGGTTATGTTATTTTCTTGTGATGTACTCTTGATTCTGGATTAGAGTTTTGGCATGATACATGTGCATGATATGTTCTTCAAGGATCATATGTTCTTATTTTGAGGAGGTGTGAAATCATGTTGTCATGGTTATGTTCCTAATTCAGCTGTTGGCACTTTGACTTTGATCTTGGTTGGTTCTCTTTGTAGTAAGTACATGATCATTTGATTGATTACTTCATGATGATGCTACGTTGCATTTGGAGTTTAGCATGGATTGATTGTATAGGTGCTCATGGATACATGAAGACTTAGGTGAGGCTAGAGTTCTCTTATCGTTAGAGACATGTGTTGAGATGGTTACTCTTGATGAGATTTCATCAGGAAGTCTAAGGAGCCTACACGTTGGTTGGACGTGAGTTCAACATGGACCTATGAGGAGAGTGTTCTTGGATGATTCATGATGACTTGGATATAGAATCCTTGGAGGAGAATTTGCATTCCTCACTCTTGGTCTACTCGATGGTTTACTTGAGAGGTATTGCCAATTATTTCTTTTAGGTACATTGTGTTTATGATTTATCTTCTCATGCATATGGATCTTGAGCCATGGATACATGATTTTGGAGGGTCCATTTGAGGAGTGTTGGCATGTTTATCTCCTTATGAATTATAATTAGATTCATTTATGTTGAGTTTAGAGATTTATTAGGCTTATTTCCTTCATTGGGAATGGATTTAGTTTGATTTCTTTGGCTTAAGAGGCTTACATCTATGTTATTTATATGATACATATGGTACATGTTTAATCTTGATGGTTGAATGGTTGGGTGTTTTTATGGATTTTCTTTTGGGTTATGGTGGATATGATCATAATTGAAATAGTTGGAATTTAGAGGTGTATATAGAAGGATTTTCTATAGGTATATGATGTGTAGTATTTATCTCCTTGATCTTGGTTATCTTCCCATATTTTTGGTTTTAAGGTTTGGTTGGAGCTATTGTGATCACTAGTTTGTGGTCATGTGTTTTCACTTATTTTCATGGTTGATGACATGGAGGTTACATGTGAGAGCTATGGAGAGTTGTGGTGAGATTTTTTCTTATAGGTTATTCATTTATAGGTTTTCCATATCATTGTGGATGTTCCTTGGTACTATATGGTGTTGTTTACACCTTCTATGTGATGTTATTGGTAGACTTGGTATGCCTTGATAATTTTTAGATTTGCATTACCAATGCAGTGGGAGCTCTTGGATGTGTATGCCATTCTTTGATAGGTTTAGCACATAGAGCTTGTGGTTGTGGTTTATGGGTGTATATGTTGATGGAATGAGTTTACTATGTTTTGTATACCTTGGAGGTATGGTTAGTTGGATGTGTTGGCACTTATTGTGGATGTTATTTCTGCTATGGTTAGTGTATCTTGATAGCTACTAGTGCATATTGATACCTTTGGATTGAGTGTTTATGTTTGGGATATCAGTTGAGGAAGGAATTATGCTTCATTGTGACAGATTGTGTGGCTTCTCTTTGGATGGACTCTTATCCTTGTGCATTCGCATGATAGAGGATGAGAGAATTCATGCTTGGGATGGTGGTCACTTTGTTTCTTGGTACAAGTATCTTGATGGAGCACATGGAGCACTTTACTTCCTTGATGGTATATGTAGCTATAGGGATTGTTCACTTGATTCATGTTTTGAGGTTACTTCTTCCCCCTTATGCAATGTATACAACAAGTGGGAGAATGTTATGAATTAGGTTTTGTACAACTTGCACAATGTTATAATGTAATTATTTTTTATTACGTGTGTGGTGCACCTAGGGGACCTAGAAGTATGTGCATCAAGATTGGACACTAATGTGTCCCTCATTTCCATGCACTTACCTATGGTATCCATGAACATGAACACACATAAGGTATGATCAAAATAATAAGTAAGATCAATGGCACCCAACAATTGAATGAGGCCTAATAATATCAATACAAGAAATATCATAGATGTGATGAATATGATTGATATGATCAATGGACATTTGAAATAAAATAGATACATATTGATATATGACATAAAGGCTTGAAAGTGGTAAAAATATTCAAATCTAGTAAGTATGATCATAAGATATGTATTATAAATATATAAATTATTCAAGGAAATATTAATGTGATAAGGATAATTTCAATATTCTCATCCAATTAGGATCAATATGATAGAATTTGATAAAATAAGTCATCAAGGAACTATAATTTCTAGGATTGAGATCAAAATGTTAGATAATCTATGTTAAAGGTAAATAGGACTAGTCAAAATATATGACATGTCAAAATTGTTCATAATAAATGTTAGGATCAAAATATTGATGGAACCTTGATGTAAATAAGATCACACATAAGATATGACAATGCAAATACAATAGATACATGGGGGGAAAAAAATGATGCCCCAATATAATCATACATAAGGATCAATGACAAATGTTTAATGCAAGATTAATACATGTATACTCTAAGAAGCAATAAAGAACAACAAGATCATGAAGCCATGATATATAGTAATATGAGATCATGAAGTCATAATATATAACAATGTAGGATATAGTGATATAAGAGCACAATGTAACAATACAACCATGTAAGATATAACAATGTTGGATCTTTGTGGTACTCTAAATAGTACGGAGTAGAAATGTTTGATCATCAAAATCAAATGTGATTTTTTTGAATAGAAAACAATAATATATAATATATAAAAAATATCATTAATTTAATAATTATTATTATAGTTCTTTTGAATGACAAAAAATATATAATTTTTTTTTCCAAATAACGCTATTATAGATTTTTTGAATACTTCAAAAATATATTATTGAATAATCAAATTAGTAATCACTAATTATAAATATATCTAAATGTATTGTGAATTTTAAAAAATAATAATAATAATAGTAAGTATATTTTGAAGATTTAAAATATTAAATTTAGTAAAAAATCTTAAATATATTTGATTATTTTTAACTTGCATTAATTTAGATGGTGAAATATATATAGTTTTATTTAAAATAAATAACTTTACAATTTTCAAATTTACTATTGACTATTTTATTTTATCATCATATTTTACCACTTTCATTGCTATTGATTTATCTTATTTACCACTTCCCATAACTAAAACATTAATCACTAGTTAAAATCTGGACTTGCCTGTAGTTCCATTGCAGTAACTAAAAATTATTATCTACCATATGGATACTAAGTCAATCATTTCCATTAAAATAAAAGTGAAAACTCAAAAATTTATATCTTTATAATAGATTTTCACTAGAACAAGAGAAAAATAAATCAAAAGCTTTCTTGACAATTTTATCTATACAGTTACATATGCATTATGTAAAAATAAGCCATGAATCAACAACACAGATGCACAAGACATGAAAATTTTAATTGTTAATGATTAAAATGCTTCCAAAAATAAATTTATTAATATTTGAGATAGATTTTAATAAAATAAAATCCCTTCCACGATGTTGAATTAATGATCAAAATTTGACAAATAAACATACATATTTTAAATAAACATAAAACAATATATAAACAAAACTAGATACTTAATCCAAACTAGACATAAAAATACACTATTTTGTAACTATATAATCTATCAAAAATTACTCTATAAACAGATTACTGTGATTGTGATTGAAGCAGGTGAGAGTCGTCGAACGTGCAAAGAATTTGTCTACGTTGTAATCAGATGAACGATTTCTCGAAGAGTCGTCGAACGTGCAAAGAATTTGCCCACGTTGTAATCAGATGAACGATTTCTCAAAGAGTCGTCGAACGTGCAAAGACTTGTGCAAATTAGGTGATGCCCTGTTATGATACTCTAAGCGCTGACTTAGGTTGCCAGGTCCACATCCCCGTCAAATCAGACAGAGCCTTTCCTTTCCGTTTTCATAGTATCCTCTAAGATATTAAAAGCATTTGTATTGTAATACCCTGTCACTGTTCTTCACGACATTACCATACTCGTCATTCTCTTATCTTCACTCTAGACAGATGACTTGTGTGTTTATTATTACTTTGCGGAGTACAACGACTGAGTTTTCCGTATACGTTAAAATTGACTGGACTTGTTTGGTGTGCTACGTTTCTCTCAACCTTGGGACATTGTGATTGTTTCAAGACAGAACACTCGTCCTGCAATATTAAAAATAATAGAAAGAAAAGGTCATAGAAAGCAACAGTAGGAAGAGACCAAACAACTTACGTACAAAAGATCAGCAATTGAAAATATGGAATAGGATTGTGATCTATTTGTGAACCAATTTTAGAAATATATTATTTAAAAAAATCATTAAAAATTATAATTTTTAAAAGAGGTTGATTTTTCTTTATTAATAATTTTTCAATAAAATATATTTTTATAAATTTAATTATGAAATAGCAAGGGAGAGGACCCTATCGTGGGACAGGGTCCAATTGCTGGTATAGCTATGGACAGTCTGGAGGCCAACTTTGGACAATCTGAGGACCACTGTTGGGCAATAAAAGTGTTAATAAATTTACACTTAATATCCAGCTACCAATCCCTTCAATTCAAAAAATACAAAAATTGACCAATCATGTAACGCCACATCAGCATACCAACATTACATGACTTAGTTACCCACTATTGGTGCATCACTTTTTTTGGCTCTTTTTTTGTGGTTTTTGAAAAACACCCCCAAAAACTTTGAAAACGTGCTCGAATTTTCCCCAAAAGTTTTTTACATACTGCCAACTTGACGATCAAGGGACGTGGCCAAAAAAAAAAGCCGACTCGGAAGTTGATGACATGGAGTAGGGGGTCAAAGTTACCCTACCCATGATAGGGCCCTCTCTCTTAGATTAAGATTATTTTTTTTGGTAGGTAAGAGGAGTTTGATTTTGTATTAATATCAAAAAAGATTACAGAGTGTTGTTGTGCCGGAATACCAAAAAACTAGACCCTAGCCATTGAAATAAACTAGAAAATTCGACCACCCGAAGCCCCAACCCACCTATGATAACCATAAAACGACCACCAAAATACTTAGAATCACCAAAACAAACACTATAATAGGGCTATTAGCCAAAATGCCCATAATACAGACCAAAGACAAACCCTACCCTAACCAGACAAGGAGAGTCAAACACTGTCACCATTTACTTGAAGCTGTTAGCTGATGCACATGCTTCAAACTCAGAAACCTAATCGAAGCCATACACGGGCACCATCTACAATACTTTTTTAGGAAATTCACACCATATGCTACCAATTGCTTATGCTGTGCACTAAAGCCATACCTTTCAAATCAAGCATCAGAGGGTAGTATTTGATAACTTCTAAAACTTTGAGGAGAGCCAAGTCACACGGGAAGGGAGCGCCAAAGCCCGGGATCGTCGCTTAGAGAACCTCCTCCAAACCACCCAAAAGATTCTCCTTAAAAATATTTTTTACAAGAGCCTTCACCTCCACTTCGGGCATTCAAATGTTAAGCACCAAGGCCAAAAACCTAGAGACGATATGGGTGTTAACCCTGAAGGTTTCTTAATTGTCCAAATGCCCCTTACCCAGCACCATTTTTACCATGATCATCGTATGATGATCAATATTCAGCATTATTTGCTTTAGATGCTAGTTCGTTATCTTTTCTAAAGCAAGTTTCTGCACCTTACAATCCAGATGTATAGGAGTGTCCACGCCAAGATCCATGAGCAACTTTTTCAACATATGCACCACAAATTTAGATCTTTCTACTATTATCACCTTCCAAAAGCCAGAGATGAAAAACTTCAAACAACTAGATACTCTTTTGCAGCCACCTTCAATGTTTTTAAAGACGCAATATTGCCAAGATCACCTCAAACATAATTACATTGTACATGATCTTGTTTGCCAACTTGTCCACCACCCTGTAGGCTCAAACAAAATTGCCACCTAGACATTGAAGTACATGCAAGAATTAGTAAAAATCCAGTGAGGAAACTTATAATATCCCAACTAATCTTGTCGTACAACCCAACTATGCCAAGCAATAATGCTACCCATCAGTATACATCACTAGAAACAATGACATCAAGATGCAATTGCCGTCTTCGAGCTCCTTTGTCATGGCTGCCACCTATGCTAAGTCGTGCCACACATACCTAGAATAAAGGCACCCACCCATATACCCATGATTAAGTTTAAATTTTTTATTTTTATTTGCTTTCTATATTTTTTATTAATTATTTAATTTTTAATTAATAAGTAGTATTTATAAAGCTTCCAAAACTGAGCTATTTAATTTCAAAACTGTATTGGTGTATTTTAATTTATACTTTTAACTTGCATAATTATTTAATATCTATATCTTTACTATCTATCAATATTTTAACTATAATTAACAAATCAAAATATTTTCTTTATTTTTTAATTGATTTTTTTAAGGATAATGAAAGTTGAACTATTTGATATGTTGCAAGATTGATTTTTTTTCTTGCAATCATTTAGGTGGTATGTATAATGATAATATATTGAGATTCTCAAGTGTATGCTTTTTGTTGATAAAATATGCAAACAAAATAAATTGCACAAAATAAAACAAAGCACAAAAATAATAAGCAAAGGACACCCAAAATTTATAGTGGTTCACCTATAAGGATACATCGACTTGGTTCACTTATAAGGATACATCCACTTTCAAATGCAAGGGAAATCACTTTATTTTCTTGTTCTCAATACATAATACATTCATAGCAGCAACTATATATAAAACCTAGTCCTACCACCAAAAATAGTCGATTCTAAAATAAACCAATGCATGCAAAGAGGAGACTGAAAAGATTTTGTCATTACAAAGGAGAGGTAGCAGGGAGCCATTATTATTGGGCTTCACCACACCAACAATCTCCCACTTGAAGTCCAATCACTATTGCAATGAACAATGATATCCCCTACATTTTCATTTCACACCACAACTAGGCCAATTGAATATTTTAATTTTGCCAATGACTACTCACAAACACTACAAATCAGTCTTCTCCACACCAAATCAGAGCTGATAAAACTCAACAACACAATATCTTCTTTTATAATTTTTATAGGAGCAAAGTCACCCACAAATTCACAATCAAGAACACCATCATCAACCATTTTTCAAGATCATCCAATATACTATTTATACTTCCACATACTACTACTATTGACACCAACTTTCCACCTTGTTCATTTTTCATAGCAGTATCAATTGTTTCATTTGGTGGTTATGGCACTACAATCTCACCATCCACATAAGGTTCAAGCGCCCATTGTTTCTTTCCCTCTTATGATATTCTTTCCCACAAATCCTTTGTTCTTCTCCTCCTCTTCCACATCAGGAGGTTCTAGTACTACAACTCCACCATTTTTTGTCACAATAAAATTTCTTTCATCAACATCAACAAGCTCCAATTCTACAGAAACACCTTTTTTTTTTTATGTCTAGTTCGATAAGGAATATATCCAACTCAACCAATTCCTTCTTTAATTCTTCATTTCTTTTCTTTCCAGAAAACTCCCACTCTTTCGCAAATTTGTCTTTTTCCTTCTCCATATAGAAAATTCATTCTCTGAGCATCAAAATCTCTTCCTTTAGGATTATAGCTTCTTTTTTCAGGTAATCCTCTCAATTCTTGACCTCTTTCTTAGGTTCATCTTCACTCACCTAGTTCCAGACTGCATCCTCCTCTCCTTGGGAGGCATCCTCCTCATCTTAGAAGGAAAACTCCATAGTATGTCCTTCTTTAACCAGTGATTGCTTCAAGTTATCTTCTTTCTCTTTGCCAATGGCAGCCACAAGTGCATCAAGATTTGAGAAGGAAACAAACTTAGCATCCTCCTCCTCTTCAGTTGAATCCTTCTCATTTTTCCATCCATCCCACCAATGGACACAACACCTTGTTTCAAGTTGCACTTGCACCATACTTTCTACCAAATCTAAACTAGGGTGAAGCCACAATTGTGGTTTACAATTTGATGGAGGAAGGAAAACTGAGAAAAACTAGCCCCATGGCAAAAAAATTAGTTTTAAGGGTTCGAATGAACCTACAAGTTTTACCGAACCATAGAGGGGTTTGACCGAACTAGGGTTCGACCAAACTAGGGTTCGACCGAACCCATCAATCACAGGGCCCACATTTCTTGCCCAAAAAGCAAAAGGGAAAATTGCATATTGAGGGGGTTTGAATGAACCCTGGTTTGCTAGAACCCCTGGGGGTTCGCTAGAACCCCCCTGGTTCTAGCAAACCCCCCTTTTCCCTAATTTTTTATTTTGTTCACACAAAAAACCTATTTTTTTACGCTTTGATGCTCAGGTTGAGGATGAAAATGGGGGAATCTTCACAAACCTGATTGGAGTCAGGTAGTCCTCAAAATGAGCTATCGAATGAATATAATTTTAATATGTTTTGGTTTTATTATGTATTTGTTTTTTTAGTTTTATTAAACATAGGTTTTTCGTCGAAAATGAAGGTCTCTATTCTGCACATATGGAAAAATAGTAGATTATAAAAAAAAAAAAAAATATCAGTGCACCAGTTATTGAAGTCCTTAATCCAACATAAAAATAACAATTGAATTTTCATATATACAAAAAAAGTTATGCGTTATACGGTCGCGCTATGTTTGAATTGTCATTGGTTTGATTTTGAAACTTGATTAAAGAAAAAATATTCAATTAAAAACTATCTAACCAAGTGCAAGCACTAGACATCGGAGTTACAAATCCAAATTCAAAAGAATTAGAATTTTATCCTTCATGGAAAAATAGTTATGCGTTATACAGTGTGTGTCACTTTTTAAAAATGCTATTTTTTGAAAAAAACTAGTTTTTGTGGGAGATGGAAAAAGAAGTGCAATTTGATTCCAAAAATTTTGAAAAAAATATTTTTAGAATCTACAGACAAAATGTGATGAGACTCTAGTTTGCATCATCTTCAAATTCTTCATGGTTTATCCGCTATAGGTGTCTGAATGTGAAGATTTAGTTACAAATAAAAATTTCAGTGTCCAGTTTAGCCAAAAATTGTAAACCACTATTGTGGGATCACCCACTACCAAAGAATTTCTTCAATGATGGAATCAGATTCATCATCTGAAACTTCCATTTTAGCTTATCTCTTCACTATATAAAAGCACCCAACTCTGGGATCAAATACCCAATCGTTTTCCATCTCTTCTCAATACTTCTCCATGGCTATGATACCAATTGTTGATAAACACATGCAAAAAAAATAAATTGCAAATTTAATAAAACAGAGCACAAAAAGAATAAGCAAATGACACCAAAAGTTTATAGTGATTCACCTATAAGGCTACATCCAATTTCAAATGTAGGGGAAACCACTTTATTTTCTTGTTCTCACTACATAATACATTCATAGCAACAATTATATATAAAACCCAGTCCTCCCAAAAATAATAGTTGATTCCAAAATAAATCAATGCATGCCAAGAGGAGACTAAAAAGATTATGTCGTTACAAAGGAGAGGCAGTAAGGAGCCATTATGATTAGGCTTCACTGCACCAACACTTTTAATTTGGAAAAATTTCTTATCTTGTAGGGCATTTATGCCCTAAAGATTTTTGTTTGACCTGGTATACTTTAATGACTCTAAAAGTATTAAGGTATTTTTAATCAATTTTATGATCA
The DNA here is from genome assembly GCA_007258455.2 of Sequoia sempervirens. Lineage (NCBI taxonomy): Eukaryota > Viridiplantae > Streptophyta > Pinopsida > Cupressales > Cupressaceae > Sequoia > Sequoia sempervirens. The sequence goes on from VDFB02361502.1 coordinate 42,264, forward strand.
AGGTTTTGGATAGATAGGGTTAAGGCACATCTAATTAATGTTGAAGTGTTATTTGTGTGGGTTTTTAAGATCTAATTAAAATATCTATGTAGTTTTCTTCTAACAATTCATTTCATGTATGTTTCAAATATTGAGAAATGTGTGATATGTTTTACCGATATGTATAAACATGATTGCTTTATTGACTTATTTAAACCTCACTAATTTGTATGAACAAGATTCCATACTTTCAACCTATATTCCAGAAGTGAATATCTTTCAATTCCACATAGTATTTGGGCCACATTTTAGATATTTTAGGATTTCACATTCACGCTTAGGAATGAAACTGTCAATCATCAAGGATAAATTTTTGTGATTCAATTAGGTATGTGCAGAATCATGATTGGCCAAAAAGTGGCGATATGATGGGTATGTGGCTTACAACTTTTTTTTACCCAAAATTGATGAAACAAAAAGGGTTTTTAAAGGATATTCTCAACTTTCCACCAATATAAATTATGTTTTATTTTGAATTTAATAAATAATTATTATTCATTTTCTATTTGAATTAAGACTAAAGTCCTGATTGATAGACTGATTGAAAAACATCTATAACTTTCAAATGGTATCACATTTTTTGAATTTGAAACATGTGTCACATTCTATACTTTGCATACTATAAAATTGAATTTCATGAAGTTTTGACCAAGTTAAGGTGGTTAGACATACAATTTTTATATTTTTAAAAGTTGTAATAAAAAATTCATAATTAATTATTTACTTGGAAAAAAATTACAAAAAAATATGCATCACATCGGGACATGAATCCTCTACTTATATCTAAATCTTATAAAAAATATTATCATTTTATTGTGGTTAGGATGGTGGACAAACACCTACTTCTTATTTTTTCCCTAAAATTTAAGTACTATTGCATTGAAATTTCAAATTTTCACCAAATAGATTTAAAAAACCCTAGTAGTTTAGAAACTACATTCAATTTGCTATAGATTCTATTCTTACACATTTTTTAAATAATATAGATAACTTATTCACATTTTTCATCAAGTTTCGCAACTCTAATTTTTTTCATTTTTTTCCACTAACGGCTTGTTTTCCCCATGATGATCCTACACATACCCAATTCCTATTAATTTCCATGTTTATCCCAGGAAAATCAAAGTTGAACTGTTTGATATCTTGTAAGAATGATTTGTTTTCTTGTGATCATTCAGGTGGTTTGTGTAATGATAATATATTGAGATTCTCAAGTGTATGCTTTTTGTTTTGAAACATTTCTTATCTCTTAGGGAATTTATGCCCTAAAGATTTTTGTTTGACCTAGTATATTTTAAAGCCACTAGAAAATATGCTAGTTACAGTTTACTCATTTTAATCTTTCTGTGGAATCTTAAGTTATTTTTTGTGGTGTTTATTGTATATGTTGCATACCATTAAATTAAGTTTGTACATATTTTTGTGGTTACTTTAATGTTCTAAGATATGCATATAAGGGTGGCGTTATATGCCCATAAATAGGTGGTACTAGCTAAATGCTTTTATTCTGTTCAATATATTGGCAATAAGAAAATGATTATCATTAAAATAATTGTATGTTGGATACATTTATTGCAAGCGCTAGAGCTTAACAACCAAGTTTCTAAAATTTGTATGAAACCAAAACTGAAAAAAATGATGTGGAGACTAACGGTTTTTCAAATAATCATGTATGATCTTTTCTATTGTTTAATTATGGTTTTCATTGGGAGAATGTTAGTACATTTACAATGATATAATAATGGGAATTGTTGTGGTGAAAATATCCATCATCTATGAGAGTTCTATAAAGGATTTCTGAAATACAAATCACATTGCATATTCCATTGTTACCAGTCTGCAAGAGCACGTTGCAAAAGTACTCAAAACCTGGGGTTTTGTATTGGCAATGCTTAAATAAATTTGGAAATTGCCTGAATGTGACAACCCCTTTATGTTGGTAGGTTGGTCTTGATCTAACAATGTCCTTGCATTGTGGATGTTAAAAACACAAATTTTCTCAGGAGCCTACGAAGTACTAAGAGCTCCAATAAAGGGATTCTACCTATCAAAGTTACTTTACTTGTTAATCCCCTCACTAGATACTCTAGGTATGAATTTGAAGATTTATTCTATTTCTAATTTTATATTTGAAAACTTATCCTACTTCTAATTCTATATTTGAAAATTTATTATGCTTTTGTTTAAGAAAAACAATTTTTGATGAAGATTGATTAAAATATTGTTTGAAATCATTCAGGCCTAAAAGTGCTTTTACTCAAAATCTGGTGTCTTTATGATTAGTGGGAAACTACTGTGTGCTAAAACAAGTGATAGTCAAATAGAAGTTCTCAATTGAATGTCATGCACTACAATGCAGTTATTGGCCTGGTTATATATGCAAGAAGATTAAACCTTGTGTGGTTAGCAAACCCTAGTTTTGAGATACCAAACAAAGTTCAAAAAATCTAAAATTTTATAAACCTGGACAGAAATTAGATCTAAAACATTTTGAAAGCCAAAACCTCAACAAAGAGATATCATGGATTTAGAGGAAAGGACACCCAACAACAAAAAGGAAAAAAGAACAAACAAAAATTTGAGTAAATGTCTGAGGGCTGATGCAAGAAGTTGGGTACACAAAAAGCTCAAAAAGTGGAAATATTTTTGTTGTTTTTGGACTTTAATACACTTGGAGTGAAGGTGAGGCACTTACACAATGAATCTTAAAACAAGTCAGTAACATGAAAGTTATCATTTTGAATCTAGTTTCCAAATTATATAAATTAAATTTTGATAGGGATCTATAAAAACCACATTTTAAAAGTCCCTTTTTTACCATACCAAGCAGGTGTACGGACAACACTTTTTGACCCAAATAAAATTATTTTTCATTCCTTTTGGAAAAGAGAGCTGTAATATGAAGTTTGATGTGGATTTTTTTTTGTAATTTTTGGTTGAATATTTTTTTTTTATTAATTTTTTATTGGCCTTAATTGATGTTTTTAAAAATCAACGTGTACGGACAACATAATTGGACCTAAATAAAACATTTTTTTACTCTTTTTTTTTTCATTGTGTAGAGAATTGTCTGAATTTTGATGCCATATAAATTATTTTACAAGAAACTTAACCAAAAAAAAGTTATTAGAAAACAAAAAAAACCTGATATTTCAAGTTTAAGGCCTAGTTTGCTTGGAAATTAATTTAAATAGCAAACATAAATCAATCTTAACAAAATTTATATATTTATAAAGTAGACATTGTGTTCTCTACTGGGTTTTAATTTTATAGATTCATTCAGAAAAAAAGTCCATCAATTATGTTGTTAAAGTTGGACATTCTTCTTCAATTTTCAAATAACGCATGCGCATTATAGAAACGCTTATGCATTATTCAAATGAAATGCGTGCAGCATTTCATAAATGCATACTGCGATATGTATTTCTGGCATGTCGTTACCCGGTAACGGATTGAATGACGTAGCATGTGTTATGAAACACGTATGCATTCTGAACTTATAGTATTATTGTTTTATAACACATATCGTTTCTAATGTAGTCATTTCTAATTTAGAAAATCTTTGGTAAACATGATTTCCTGTGTTTGAGAAGTATGTTTTCGTATTTTTAATGCAAATTTGTCTTGTCGGGGCATATTCTATTCAAATTGTTGGAAGAGACAAAGTCACGGGTTAGATTTCTGAAGTGGAATCAAGTGCAGGGCTTTTTAAGAAGATTTGGGAAAGGTATGAATTTTGGATGTACTCATGATGTTTTTGTATTTCAGAGTTTATAGAAAAAATGATCTTCATAGTACATAGTTTAATTTGAATATTTGAAGGAGGTGGCAATTTGAAAATAAGTTTCTTGAATTATTGTTTTTGTCTGCATCAAAGAGGTTTTGGTAACCATGGGTGATAAGCAAAGACAAAAAAAAGATGTAGAAAGTTAATGACACCCGAAGAAATTCAAGCAAATAAAAATGAGGCAAAAAGACAAAGGGAAAGGAGAAAAAGGATTTATCAAATGAAATATTTGGAAGCATCTAGTTCTAAGAATGTTGAAAATGAAGCCATGAATGATGAAATGAATGGAGATGATGCAAATGTGGAGATGGTGAATATGGAAGAAAATGCAATTACGAAGACAAACCCAACTGTGCCTTCAACTTCAACTTTGAATGATATGCAAACAACTTCGGGTGTGTCTTCAAATCCACCTCCCAATGAAATGGAAAATTCACTTATTCAAACAATCTATCCAGGTATGTGTTCAAACCCAAATTTTCATAATATTGATATTGCTTGTTTAGATGAAGCTGGATACACCATTGATGAGATCAATAATATTAGGGTTGAAACAATGTAAAAACAAGAAAATGATGAAAATATATCTTATGAGAATGAAATCCCTAATATTGACGAAAATGGGAATGAAATCCCTTTTATATTTGAAAATGAAAATGAAACCCCTTGTGTGAATGAAAATGAAACTCCATCTATGGATGAAGGTGAAAATGATTTTTTTCACAATTGAAATAGATGTGCTAGATAAGCTTTGTGGTAAAGTTTCTTCAAGGAAAATTAGAAATTATGGAAATAAAATATATTAAATATTTTTTTATAGAAAGAAATTAGGATTCCAATGTCAACTCATGGTGCAATTGATGAGAATGTTGAAAATGAGAAAAGTGATAGAAAAATTAGGTGTTTTTGTAAAACCAAAAAAGAAAGATGATTCAGTAGAATAATTCATATCTAGTGTTGCTAATTCTATTGATGTTATTGGTAAGAAAAGTCAATCAAAAGATAAGAATGTAGCTCGTCGTGCAATAACAACTGCTCTAGTTGATAGAGTAGCTTCAAATAAAAGAATGTTAAGTAAGATTAGTAAATGTATACACTTAAATCCTAGAAATTTGATAAGAGCTGCTAAAAGAAGAGAAAGTAATGAAAAAGATCCTATTAATCAATGTTGAAGTTTTAGTGGTAGACTCCCAAGATCAGACATGAAATTAACTAATGAAATTGAATCTTTAATCAAAAAAATTTGGCATGATAATAAAAGAGTATCACCTAACATTAGAGATGTCTTAAAATTATGGGTGGGTTCCAAAATTCGTGAACCTTATCCAAAGCATCTCTTAGATATGACTCAAACTAAATTATATAGAAAAAAATTAGATGCTTCAATCTTACCATTAAATATTAGCATAAGTCAAAAATCATTTGAAAAGTGTAAACCTTTTTATGTTAGAATTAATAAGCAACGAATCTCTTGTTGTTGTAAGACTCATGCACAATTTCATTATTATTATGATATATTTTGATATATACTATGCACTTTGCATGCTAACCAAATTATGCAGGACATTTGTGGTATTAATATGCCACTTGAAAGAATCAAAGATTTTATAGCAGGTTTGTTTTGTAATCCCTCATTAAATGGAAACTCATTGTTTTTAAAAGCATGCATTTTTGGAGAATGCGATAGATGTGGTAACTTTTCATTATTAGGAGAATGTATGCATGAAAGTAGTTTAGATGAATTTGGAAAATAATTAGTGGATGTAAAAATATTTAAAAATATTGAGTATTCTTTAAAAGATGGAAAAATTGGAAAACGTGTTGAGGTAATTGTGGAAAAAGTTAGTGTGCATGCTTTTATTACTGAATGTAAAGATAAGTTTGTACCTAAATATGTTCAGCACTCTCAGAATTCTCATTGGCTTGATAATCAATTTTGTTTATGTAAAAACACATTCCCAATTGGATCTATATTGTTAGTTGTTGATTTTACTGAAAATTATACTCTTGCTTCACAAGAAGAAATTTAATCACAGTATTATAATTCAGTGCAAGTAGCTATATTTTTTCACATTGTTTATAGACATGTTGAAGATAGTACAGAAGATAATAGAAATTTTTTGAGAGAGTACAATTTTTATGTAAGTGATAATCGATTACATTCATCTGAGTTTGTACAATATTGTTTTGATATATTTTATAACAATTTAAAAGAGAGAGGAATTCAAATGCTAGAACATCTCATATGGTCAGATAATTGCATGGGTCGATTAAAAAATGCTAGAATGTGTTATTGGTTATGTATATTTCATAAGGAAAATAATATCCAACACATATGTATTTTTTTTGACACTGGTCATGGTAAGAGAGAACACGATGGAGCAGGTGCATGTGTGAAAAGAGCTCTTGCTAGAGAGCAACTAAAATTTGAGGATGCTGCAAAATTTAGAGATGCGCGTGCAATTGTAGATTGGTGCAATACCAAATTATCTACAAGAACAGGTGAGAGCTCAATAATTCGATGCTTCTTTTGGTTAGTTGAAGAAAATGATATTTTTTCTCAACAAGATTGTGAAACAATTAATGGAACTGCAAAATGGCATTCATTTAAGAGTTTGAATGCAAACACATGGACAATATGGACAAGGGAGTTGGCATGATTTTGTCAATTTTGTATTGTAGGTTATTGGAAGACATGTGAAAATATGGAATGGGTTGAACAATGGCAACAAAAAGATTTAATTCCTACATTGACATATGTTCAACATGGAACGACAGTTGAAGATAATCAAGTGTTTGCATCAGATGATTATGATCATGTTTCGGATCTTGTACAAGAAGGTACATTATTTATTGAGTTGAATTTTGTATGTATGCATGTTTATATGTGAGTTAAATATAAGTCACTCTTTATTGAATTTTGTATTTATTTTTGTAGGACATGTGTATGTTGTTGCACCACAAGGGAATGAGGAGCAGACAAAGTACTGGTTGGCTAGATGTGTTGAGAGAAAACATAAGTTGGTACATACTAGACTAGATGATGAAAACTTTGAGTATCCAACTAGTTCAGTGGTTGTTGTTGGGTCTAGCTTCGAAAATATTTGATGAGAAAGAATGGCTTGCCTGCATTTGAAGATTATGAAAGGCACAAGAAGATTATACATTATTCACATTTGATTTTGGCAACCAATATAAAACTAGTTAGATATCAAGGGAGGCCTGCTAATAAAGTTTTATGGACACTTTCAATGGATGATCATGAGACAATCATAGATGCATTACAAAAAAGAGAGGATGCTGATGGTACAATAGAGTAAATAAATATTGGTAAGTATATCTAGTTGTATATATATTTAATTGATATATATATATATATATATGTCTTTAATCATTTCCTAATTAAAGTTTTATATCATTTTTTGTTTCAGGTCTCCCAAAATTAGATGCTTTACAAAAAAGAGAGGAGATGCACATATATTATGATGGAATTCAAATCTAGAGATAGGTAACTATATATATTATAGATACATTTAATTGATACTTTATAATTGATTTCATATCCCCTTAAGCCATTCTCTTAAAACCCCTTAAGTCATCCTATTATGTACCATTAATCCATCCTCTTGCATCCCTTTAATTCATTCTATCAACTACCAATAATCAATCCTCTTAGGACCCCGTAATCCATATCCTCATATATCTACCCTTAATCTGTTCACTTGCATCCACTTAAGTCACTCTCTCAACACCCCTTAATTCATCCTCTTAGGACCCCTCAATCAATATCCTCATATATCTACCCTTAATCCATCCACTTGCATCCCCTTAAGTCACTCTCTCAACACCCCTTGGGGTTTAAATTCATTCTCTCAACTCCCCTTAATCCACCCTCTGCATCCCTTCAAGTCATTCTATCAACTCCCCTTAATCCACCCTCTTCTATCCCCTTAAGCCATCCTCTTAAAGGACCCTTAAGTCATATCCTCTTACATCTCCTTAATCCACAATCTTGCATCCCTTAAGTCACTCTCATAATTCCCCTTAAGCCATCAACTTAGGGCCTATTAATCCATATCGTAAGGTTCATGACATGCATCCCCTTAATCCACCCTCTTCCATCCCCTTAATCCACTCTCTTACATCCCTTCAAGTCATTTTATCAACTCCCCTTAATCCACCCTCTTGCATCCCCTTAATCCACTCTCTTACATCACTTTAAGTCATTTTATCAACTCCCCTTAATCCACCCTCTTACATCCCTTCGACTCATTCTATCAACTCCCCTTAATCCACCCTCTTGCATCCCCTTAATCCACTCTCTTACATCACTTGAAGTCATTTTATCAACTCCCCTTAATCCACCCTCTTACGTCCCTTCAACTCATTCTATCAACTCCCCTTAATCCACCCTCTTACATCCCTTCAAGTAATTCTATCAACTTCCCTTAATCCACCCTCTTCCATCCCCTTAATCCACTCTCTTACATCACTTGAAGTCATTTTATCAACTCCCCTTAATCTACCCTCTTACATCCCTTCAACTCATTCTATCAACTCCCCTTAGTCCACCCTCTTACATCCCTTCAAGTCATTCTATCAGCTCCCATTAATCCACCCTCTTGCATCCCCTTAATCCACTCTCTTACATCACTTTAAGTCATTTTATCAACTCCCCTTAATCCACCCTCTTACATCCCTTCAACTCATTCTATCAACTCCCCTTAATCCACCCTCTTACATCCCTTCAAGTCATTCTCTCAACTCCCCTTAATCCAACCTATTGCATCCCCTTAATCCACTCTCTTACATCCCTTTAAGTCATTTTATCAACTCCCCTTAATCCACCCTCTTACATCCCTTCAATTCATTCTATCAACTCCCGTTAATCCACCCTCTTGCATCCCCTTAAGTCGTCCTCTTAAAGGACCCTTAAGTCATATCCTCTTACATCTCCTTAATCCTCTTAGGACTTGTTAAGCCATATCCTAGGGTTCATGAGATGCATCCTCTTAACTCCCCTTAAGGCATTCTCTTAAGACCCCCCTTAAGTTATATATCCTATTAGGTCCCCTTAATCCATCCTATGGCTAACATCATTTGAATTTGTATGGAATTTACTATATACAATTCTTTTCTTTCATGAATTTTTTACGTAAATGACTCATAAAAATTGTAGTTACTTACATTAATTATTTTTTCAAGTTCTCATCAAGTCGGTCTACGATGTGATTGTTGAACTAAAAAAATATTTTATCAAGAGACTATGTAAAAATCAATTTTTGTTATTCACCTAAAAGTTGATAAGCTTTAATTGTATCTACATGCACATATATGTTTCATCATGTTATATAGTTGTATTAAACATCTTGATGTACATTATATATGTTTGTTCAAAGTCACTTTTTAAATATCTTGTTCCAATTTTATAGATTATACATGTTTCATGTCTTCTATTTACCACATTTTATATAATTATTCAATTGTATAGATTATACATTTTATACATACAAGGAGATATTTTTTTGTTTATTGGTTCAAATATTTGCTATGTAATTGGAAAATAGTTAAAATTACTTGCCCTTAATTTATTATGAATATGATTTAAGAAACTATATGAGGAATGTTTTAATTTGTCACCTATTAATCACATTGTCATTTAACATTCAAAAACATTGAGACAAGTAATAAAATATCAAATGCTAATATATATATGCAAAGCTTTATATACATATCATCAAAATATACAATATCACTGAGTTTTGTGGGTATTCAACCCCTTGGAATCTAGTACTCGTGATCCAATAGTAGGACATGGGAGAAAATTGTATGTGATTGTGACCACGATCCACCGAATTTGAGTGCAAACTCTAAGCTCTATATCTATCTAGGGGTTACCTGATGCTCCCCTACTATATGATCCCTCCCCACTTGTAGCAATGTTACCTTTATCTTTAGTCTCTCAACCTCTGTTGGAGTCCAGGATGACTATCTTATGGCCTCAGCTCAGCAAAGGAATCTCCTCATATTCTCATATGTTGCCTGTAATCTCACGAATGGTATGATTGACTCTAGCTCCTGCTCCATAATAGGTGGGGGAACATAATCTAAGTCCATCTCCTCCTCATCAATGGATGTTGACACTATCTCTATAGCTTCTTGACAGTACAGCTCTCACCAATCTCTCCTCGCTCCTATAAGGTAGAAATAGTACACAATCAGTACACATCATCATGATATACAAAGAGCATAAATGCTAAAGTACATGCATAAAATCAAATATCATCACCTATATCCCTAGTAAGTTGAACAATATCAACCTTGTCTGGTGTTGGGGCCATGGAAGATGTGCTAGCCTCTCCATGACTATGGATACTAATGCCTTCTATAGCCACTACTTGTGATCTTGTCATACGAATGGGTGAGGGCTCTCCCCACTCGTGTCAATCCTTAGCCACTGCCTCATCACTCTCACTCAAGGGTGGCTCCTCCCCCTCCTCATCCTCCTCTTCCTCTTGGCCATCATAGTATGGATTTGTATCCTCATCATACTCATCATCAATGACATTAGTAAATATGTATGTAGCTCTATATTGTGTCTCCTCAACCATATCCTCTTTATCATCTCCCTCACCTATCCTACAAGCTCATCCATCAGATATAAAGGATTTTTTCGTGATACTATCCACCACTCCTCATAATCCCATGTGGAACCAATGTCATCTACGTCGAAGACTAGAGACTGGTTGTGATCTAAGAAGTCAAAGCTGCTCTCAGTAACATGGTCTAGAGTGAGCTACACTATATCACCTAGTCTCAAAGAACTCTGCATTGACCTCTTGAAAAATGATCATGCCCTAGGTGGCCTTTGAATCTATTTGAACTACCACATGACTCGATTGTAGTAGAAGGGACATACTACATGATCATTTCGACCAACCAGAAATCTATCTAACCGTAGTCTCCTTAATTGTATCATGTGATCTAGCCACTATAGCATTAAATGATAAGGTCTCCATAAGATCTCATTCTCCTATAGCCAGTCAAATCTCACTCTCCAAAAATGTAAATCCCCATACTACCATAATCGTCATAGAGGATAGTCGAAGGCCTGAGGATACCCCACTGTTGTAGCACATGAGAAACTCACTAGTCTGGTACACATAATATGCTCCAAGCACCACACTTATAGAAGCATTTAGTGCACCATGTTGTCTACCTCTTAGAAGATGAACCAACCAAGATCATAATATAAATGTGCCAAGATACAATGCCCGTAGGGATATAGTGTCTGGTGCTCCACCAACCCATGAATCAAATGAAATAGTCCTCCCTCAATGTGTGTTTCCTACCCATCTTGGATGAGAACTAGTGCCACTATATGCATCATGATCTATCTCACCACTGGAACTCATGAATATAATAACATTGCCAGGTCAATCCACCCTCTCACTTACTCAAGATGTATTAGACCACCCAGACAATACTGCATATCTTCCTTCTGCTCATAGAAGGTACAATCTCTCTCAAATCATACCCACTCCCCCCAAATAGGAACTCAGATAATGTGGTGTACATCCTCTAGGGTAATCGTCATCTCACCTATTGGAAGGTGGAATTTGCATGTGTCTACATCCCAACACTCATAGAGTGCCATCAGCATAGCATCATGGTACCTTGTGGGGGGCATGACGTACACCCAGTAGATACCCACATCCCGCAAGTGCTCTATCTCCTCTACTGTAAGTGGTGGGGCTAAGTCTCTTAGAAAAATTAGCTGCCTACCCCCTAGACACTACCACGAATGGGTGGGTACCTATCAAAACCACCAAAATATGCTCTAAAACACCATCTAATATCTTTAATTTTTACTTTATTCATCATGCAAGTGTACTAAAGTTCATCTAGTGTGCTTTCCTAAAGGCCCTACATACTTTAGAACCCTTTTGGGACACTTTGCAAAGAAACGAGACACTTTAAGGAGGTTGTTAGGATACATGGACTACCTTTAAGAATTGTTTTTTACAAGGATTCTAAATTCATTGGTAACTTTTGGAGGACCTTGTGGAAGAATCTCAAGGAAAAAATATGTCCTTTAGTTCAACATACCATCCAAAAATGGATGGACAAACTAAAGTGGTGAATAGATCATTGGGAAACCTCTTAAGATGCCTTACCTAGGAGCATGGACAAGCTTGGGATCTAATTTTACCTCAGGCTAAATTTGCATATAATGACTCCATGAATAGGAGCATTGGTAGAAGCCCTTTTGAAGTAGTCTATGGCATGCACCCTAGACAGTTATATGAACTAGGAGATCTACAAGAAGTTGCTAAGAGAAGTCCTCAAGGTGAAGACTTTGTTGTTACAATCAGGGATATTCATCAACAAGTGAAGGAAACCCTTCAAAAGAATGTTGAGAAGTATAAGGAAAAGGAATATTTAAAGAAGAGGAATGTCCAATTCAAGGTTGGAGACTTGGTGATGGAACACTTGAAGAAGGAGAGACTTCCAAAAGGAAAGTATACCAAACTCATGATGAAGAAGATAGGACTTTACAAGGTGGTCCACAAGTTTGGCCAAAATGCTTATGAAATAGAGATACCTCCTGGGGTGGCAATCTCTCCTATCTTCAACATTTATGACTTGTATCCTTTCAAATCTTTTGTGAATGTAGGTGATGGAGTAGGTACAACAACAATGGAGGATGAAGATTGGGTGAAGGAACTACCCCTCGGCCAACCTATGACTCCTTAATGTATCCTAGACACCAAGGAGACAAATAAGACTATAAGGAAGGTTTACAAGGAATACCTGGTCAAATTGCAAGGTCTACCTGAAGAGGATGCAACATCATGGATGTTAGAGAATGATATTAAATAGCATGGAACTGTTGTAGAAGACCTGATCTCAAAGACAACTTGAGATCTTTTTCTTGCTTGGGAGTATGGTACAAGAGCACCCATGGGTCTAAGGGACATAGAATAATTTTTCATGTTTTGTTTCTTGGTTTATGGATGGAATAAGGTCTTATGGACCATTTTAATTCTTTGTAGTAGGTCTTCTAGGTTTTTGGTTGAGTTTTTGGTCTTGGTGACCAACTTCTTTGTACAACAAGGTCTCCGTCCTTCTTTGTAAGTCTAGTGCATCTTGGAAAAATAAGGAAAAAGGATGCCTTGCTATATCTAGACACCTGAGGGGAATCACCTTACTTTTTTACAAGGTTTTAAATTCCTTTGACATATTTTGGAAGGCTCTTTGTGGTCGAGTTGGTAGAAGTTGTTCACATTGCCTTAACTAGGCAATTAGAAGTCAAAGCATGAGATTAGTTTTTTTCCAATGTCTCTCTTTTCAAAATACAATTGCAAGAAGTTTGAGGGATTTTGTAAGACTTCAAATATTCCTTTCTTGCTTGAGGAAAGGTTGATGTTGATGTTTTGAAGAAGTTTCAATAAGAAGTTTGTTGTTTTTCCTGTGTTTTCTTGAAGAATTTGTTGATCCTGTACTTGGTACAGACTGTATGTTCAACTTCATGCTCCAAGCCTATAATGGTTGGATAGGTAATTGAATAATATTTCCTTTGTCATTGGAGTGGTGAGATTTCATTAAGTATCAAGGGAGATATTCCAATTTCTCTATCGGGTGGTCTGAAAACCCTTAAAATTAGGGTTTTGGGTGAAAAATGTATATTTCTTCCATTCCCACATTGTAAAATTGCTAAATCTCAGTGGGATGGAAGATATAAGGTTGTACTATCATTTCCTCATTGTTGGAAGTTGTGCATGAATTTTGGCTTGACATCTCTATGTGGCAAGCATAATTGACAAGCAAAAAAATGAGTTTTTTTCTTGATTTTGAAGAATATATTTAAGAGGCACTTAGGAATGGTGGAAATAGGTGTGGAGAACCTGTAGGAGACTGAATTTGGGATTTGGGGTGAAGGGGAGAGCCTATATGTCAAGACCTAGGTGTAGGTCTATGAATTAGGCCTTTTGGAGCAATGGTAGATAGGGCCATTGTGAGTGATGTTTTGATAGTCAAGAGGAATGGTTTTGGAACCTTGTAGGGGTCCATCTTAGGGGTCTGAATCCATAGGTTTGGTGTCTTAACAATCTTCCTTTTTTTTTTTAATTCTGACTGTCCGACTGGGAAAGGCTGCAAGCCTTAAGAGAGAGTGAGGTCTAAGTCACCATAGTGATGGGTGTTTGTTGAAACCTAAATGCTAGAGGGTTGTTAAACCTTGTTTTGAATTAATGAGACATGATCCAAATGTTTTCAAGCTTTATGAGTGATCTGAGTTGTGAACACTACGTGTGTGGGGTTGATCTCTTAAAGAATAGTGGAGTTTAGGGCTCATGAGAGTATTTGAGAGAAGCATTCAGTGGAGTGACTTTTCCATTTGTGATTGTGAATTTTCCTTCCCTACCACTTTGCATCATTTCTAAAGCTTATGTAGGCTATTTCCATGCTGTTTGTGGTGGTTGCAGGATTATTTAAGGTTTGTAAGTACCTTATGCAATAAACCCTCCTTTGTAGGGCTTGATTTGTGCATAGAATAATCTTAGTCAATAAACATGATGTGAGTAATGTCTTGGAAGTTAGATGAAATGATTGAGGTGTATATGGTTGATTGTAGTATCTTGATCTTGAGGAACTAGTTGGTAAAAGTGAAAATTTGGTGAGTTGTTTAAGGAATTGAAAGATTTAGAGCTCTTTATCAGGTTTTTGCTTTGAATTCATATAAATTGATGATGACAAAGGTGTGTTAGGATCTAATGGATATAGGTTGTAACATGAAAGATTGGTTTTTTGTTATTTTTCCTAGGTAAAGCAAATTGAGTGGAAGGGTGCCTTGGTGAATGATGAAAGAGTAGATTGTTTAGTGACTCTAATTAGGTTTCTTGTGCACGGATCAGTCATTTATGTTGATAAATAAGATGTTTGAAGCTTGAGGATGATAAGAAGAAGTATTGAAATGAGTTGGCTTGTTGTTTCCTTCTGGTTTGCAAATGAAACAATGTGATTTTTGATTAAAAGAGAGAAATTTTAGTTGCTTATTCAATTTGATCTTCTCCTGATTCAGTTGGGTCAGATGTTGGTGCAGGAGCACCTAGGTCATCAAATACTTTTCAATTTTTCAAAAGGGATGAGAGTTCAAATTTGTATTAATTCAATCACAATAGGTCATGGAAAAATGATGTAAAGCATGTTCAATGTCATATGAGGTCTTATTTGAATGTATTTAAGATTATGGGTAAGTTCTAGGTGGTCAATGTTGGAAAATGCAAACAATGCAATAATGTAATATTGTTAAAAGTTGTTAAATTGACAAAAATAAGGAAATCAGGAATATTAAGGGTTAAAATGGGTAGTTTCAATTGATGAAAATACAATTATGGAAAAGGAAATATCTTTAAAAGGAATGTAAAGGTGAGAAAACATAGAAGTTTGTGTTCTTCTAATTAGATTTTGAAATAAAAATTCCATGTCTCTAAGTTTGTAGCATTACTTTGGATTGTTTTTTTTCTTGTGTTGTTAATTTAGGAACAACCAAAGTTAAATAATAGTGTGAATACATGTAAAGAGGAGTTAATTTCCAATTTCAAGAGTTGGACTTGGTCAATTCTAGGAAACAAAAGAATAAGAGGCAGTTTTCAGTGCCCAATAGAGTCCTTTTAGAAGCAAGTTTGAGAGTCCAATAGCATTTTTATTCACTACTCCATCAATGTAGGTCAAGTAAATTGGTGGAGTAGGTTAATTTTAGGATATTTTTCATGTTTTGATGATTGTAAGTGTAGGGAAAATCAAGAATACCATGGTGGAGTTGCTGCTACACTAGAAAATAGAGGATTTTCCTACACAAAGTGATGCTACAGTCATGAGTTATGAATAAATAAAGCATGTAGAGGCTTGGAAATGATGTGGAAGGTCTTGGTAGACATAAAAAATCATGTTCTAGGTGGTGGCCAGAGAAATAGAGGTTTTCAAGAGTATTTTTCACAAAACCCTCCTTGATTTGTGCTTTTACACCCTATAAATGAGGGTTTATTGGATCAAAATATTTTCATGGTTTTCAATCACTATAAATTGTAAAATATTAAGTTATAAGACATGCTTGAAGACTATTTTCAGGTTTTGAGTGATTTGGAATGGTTTTGAAGGGGTCTCCTTTGTAAAACAGGCCTAATCTACTAGCCTTTCTTCAGAGGACAGTCAAAAATCTAATGATTTTCTTTATGTCAAACGTCTAAGAACTTTGATATGTTGTGATGTGATGGAAAGTTTTTCTAAATGTGCATTGATTTTTTTAATAAGCTTTGAGATAGGAATGTAACTACCTAATTCAATGGTTGACATGCCTACTAGAGGAATTTGATATTATCTGATCAAAACAAAGATGTTTGTTTAAACAGTGGAAAGGATGATATTGAGTGCTTGGTTACTATCAAACTAATGATATGATTGATGTTACTAAATTTGGTTAAGGTGTATAACATAGGTTTGGTGACTTTGATGGTTGGATGGGTGAGTATTTTGAAGCCTTTTGAGCAAATTGGTGATTAACCACAAGATGATAATCAAGATTCTATTGTAGCATGAGTTTGTAACCTGTAAATAGACTATTGCAGTCAAAATATGGTGAGTATAGTGCTTGATAATGGAATGATAATAGTGAGGTATGGTTTAGTTGATTTGTTGCCTTGGTGAATAAATGAAAGAATGAATTATTCAAGTGTCAATAATCAGGTTTATGTTGATTTTATGGTGGTTGAGAAAGATATGAATCTAATTGATTAAGTAAAAGTTTTCTTTAATATGTTTTTTGCTTTGAATGAGTCAATTGGAATACTGATTAGTGGAATGATGAATGATGGCCTATGGAATGCCTAAGAGAATTCGAGTGGATTTCGGTTGAATGAAAAGTAGATTTTTGATGAAATTATATTTGATCTTCTCTTGATTCTATCTGGGATTGAAATCCATTGAAATGATGTTGATGGTGTTTGTTGGATGCTCTGCATCAGATGTACCATGATGATTGAGTGTTTTGATGTGATGCTCTGCATCACTAACTACCTTGTCTATGCTATTGCTTACTATTATGGTTTCATAGATTTTTTCCAAGCATCCATAGTTTTTCATGTTGGCGCACCTTTGCAAGCACATGCCTCCATGTGAAGTAATGGCATCGTGTTGCTTATGTTGACTTTCTAAACAACTATATTGTACAGTTGAAATTTTGTCATCTATCAACATCTAGTTATTAGTTATGGAATTTGAAGTAATGCTTTGAGTTTGAATGATGTGTAATGCAACGTAACCAACAATATGAATATAAACTACACAAATCTATTAAGTATAATTCATTAGTTAAGTTCTCTTTATTCTATTACCTTCGTGTACATTTGAGTGAATCCACTGGCACTAGGAGATGTTTGCTTGAAACCGCCAATATTAGCCTGTTAAACATTCAAAATCACATGTATTAAAATACCATTCATAAAACAATGCTATTAACATTTAATAAATTTATAATTGTTTACTAGTTGCATACCCCATTGATAGGTGTACTACAAAAATAAGTAGGTGGAGGACCAGTGTATCCGGTCTCAACACTGTGACATTGCAATTTTATTAAAATAATAAAACTAAATTAGTTAATCATGCATTTCATAATCAAAATTTAATAAATTAAATTCAATGAACAAGTTGAATTTTACCTGACTATCAATGCCATATGCACGATGCAAAATTTCAGTCATCCTCTCCATCCTTGTAGCAACATACACATCCTGTGTAGTAGTAGACAGATCTGCATAGCAGCATACAGATCCTATGTAGTAGAATACAGATCCTATGTAGCAGCCTCCTGAGTCTCAGTGGGGTCATATGAACAAGTCTCCCCATAAGATTGACACACATGGGTTCAAAGGGCACCACCCAAAGACTCCCCTAGATGGCACTATACAATAGGGCTAGTATGATGGATGACACTCTAGGTCAAAGTGTTGATCGCCTGCAATGTCTCTACGTCAACACACTCCTTCACAACGATAGGCATAACAATGTGCTCACGACATGGCCTAGCAAGAGTTTGTCTCCCTTGTTGCATAGGATTTGGCTGTGCATCGGGCCTATCCTGAGCCGACCCCCCAACTTTCCCCTAGGACTCCCTCATATCAAAATAATTTTGGATTTGGTTCAATACAAAATCACTGTATAGTTTCCTAAGAAAATATTGGAGGACTTCACAACTGTATGGCGGGTAATCAAAGACCAAGTACCACCTATCATAAAAGCGGTTCCTAATCTCTTGGTGGTGGCACCAATAAATAGGAAACCTCTTCACATTGAGGCTAAGATTTTGATTTGTTCTAGGGCCAGTGAATAAAGAGCACAAATCACCTTTAGTAATTTTTAAATCGTTTACTTGTTTATATGATAGTTTATCTGCATAATATGCCCTAGCTACCTACCTCCTATCCTGCCATCCCGTTATTCATTGGGTTATTGAATCTACATTTTTTAACATCTCTTTCATTGAATTTTCTAGTGTCATTCTCTCTATGGTTGAAGCATTTGGATCACCCAACCTACTGATAAGATCCTCAATTTATTTTTTGTTGTTTTCAATTTCACTCCTCAAATTTTGTTGAGTGCTAGGAGGGTGTTGAGTGATTGTTGGGGGAGGTTGATTTTGTTGAGGATTTTCTTGTTCTTCTTGTTGAGGATTTTTAGGATTTGCTGGATTATTTGCATCTCCTACAAATTAAAAAAAAAAATCAAATCTAACCTAAAACAAACAAAATCAACTTGAAACTAATAAATTCAAAACAAATAGCAAACAATAATTACCTCCTACACCTCTTCATTGTCGTGGTGCCATCTTTGCAAATGAAAAGAAACTATTTTTGATGAATTTTGTAGAATGCCTCCTAGAACGCGAGCGCAAAAATGAGGGTTTTTGGCTGTGGGTAGAGCAGAAAAATAGAGAAGAGAAAATGAATAGCTTTCACTTTTTCTTTTTTTTAAATGCCATAACACGCTCGCATTATGGCATTTTCAATCTTTTTTTGAAGTTGGCCACAAAAGTGTAACCCAGCTTCATGCACCCACCCACTATATTGTTAAAACCTAGGCTATATTGTTAAAAATTAAGGTATATTGTCTCATTTTTATAAGGTCCTATTGAAAAGGCTATATTGCTTAAGTAAGGTGTTGTTGAGAAGAGACTATATTATTTGTTAAAACCAATATTGTTTCATTTACAGTTTGTGTTTTGTGTGTATGATTTTGCATGGGTTTGTCACTATGAATTTTTATGGCTTGTGGGTTTCTACATCTAGGTAGCTATTGAAACCAATATTGTTTGATTTATGGTTTTCATTTTGTGGTTGAAATTGTTGGTTTTTGTGTGGTACCAATGGTTGCAAGGGTGTTAAACATTTTTTCTTATTTTCAATAAGGAATTGTTTGCAAAGCTTTGGCTATATCGTTTCATTTTCTCCAAGGAAATAAGATAGTTGATGTTATTGTTTCATTTTTGATAGGGTGCTATTGAAAAAATATTGTTCTATGGGTTTTTCCATATGAGTCACTAGTGAGTCCAATATTGTTTCATTTGTGGCTTTCATTTTGTGGGTATGTGCAGGATCATGATGGGCCAAAAAGTGGCAATATGATGGGCATGTGGTTGATGACTTTTTTTTACCCAAAATTGATGAAGCGAAAAGGGTTTTTAGAGGAGATTCTCAGCTTTCCACCAATATAAATTATGCTTTAATTTGAATTTAAAAAATAATTATTATTCATTTTCTATTAGAATTACGACTAAAGTCATGATCAATAGGCTGATTGAAAAACATTTATAACTTTCAAACTGTATCACATTTTTTGAATCTGAAACATGCGTCACATTCTATGCTTCACATACTATAGGATTAAGTAAAGAAAAATTAAATTTCATGAAGTTTTGACCAAGTTAAGGTGGTCAAACATACAAGTTTTTATATTTTTTAAAAGTTGTAATAAAAAATTCATAATTAATTATTTACTTGGAAAAAAATTACAAAAAATTGCATCACATTGGGACATGAAATCTACTGTCTAAAATATTATAAAAAATATTATCATTTTATTATGGTTAGGGTGGTCAGACAGACACCTACTTCTTATTTTTCCCTTGAAATTTAAGTACTAATGCACTGAAATTTCAAATTTTCACCAAATAGATTTTATTTCTTTTAAATAAACCTAGTAGTTTAAAAATACATTCAATTTTCTACAAATTCTATTCTTACATATTTTTGAAATAATATAGATAACTTATTCAAATTTTTATGAGTTGCCTAACACTGATTTTTCTAAATTTTTTGCCACTTAAGGGCCTATTTTTTCCATGATGATCTTGCACATACCCTTGTGGTGATGGTTGCAACACAATCAAATAGTTAATTTTATATAGTTTATGTTGTTTCCCATAAGGCATTGTTGAGTGTTCTCCTCTAGGTGTGGCTATATTGTTTCATTTTTGATAAGGAAGTCTTGGGTAAAGAATTTGTACATGTGCGGTTTTTTTTTTTTTTTTATGCATGGGTTTCTTACTATGACTTATTCCATTTTGTGGGTTTCTCCATCTGGGTTACTTTTGAAACTAGTATTGTTTCATTTATTCCTTTCGTTTTCTTCCAATGGTTGCAACACAATAAAATAGTTAATGTTGTATAGTCTATGTTGTTTTCCATAGGGTGTTGTTGAGTTTTGTTCTCTAGCTTTCGCTAAATTATTTCATTTCTTATCTACAATAAAATAGTAAATGTTACACAGTTTATGTTGTAATCCACAAGTCATTATTAAGTGTTGTTCTCTAGGTTTGGCTATATTGTTCTATTTTTGATAGGTTACTATTGGAAAAATAATTTTCTAGGTTTTTGTTGAAACCATTATTGTTTCTTTTAAGGCTTTCACTTTGTGGTGATGGCTGTAATGCTTTTGAACACATTGTACTCTCCGAAACTTCTTCCTTGAATAGCTTAAAAAATGTTTTGAACACATTGTATGTGGAAACCAGTGTTTCTTATTATGCTTAATATAAAGCCTATTATTGTAAGAATTTCTTTTTGAGGATGAAACAAATAACAACTATCTTCCCAAATAAGAACTATCTTCCCAAAATAATAAATATGAATGTTTTGTTTTCCTTTCTAGATATTGTTTTGTTTAATATATATTTCTCATTAATATGAATTCCACTTATGGTTCATATGATACTTAATTAGCATAACAAGGTGTTGAGAGTCAAATATTTAGTCATGGAATTTCATAATAAAGACCTTAAGTTCAATCTAGATGATATTATTAGTTTCACTTATACTAATATGTTCACAATTCAATTATTCCATAATAGAATGACTCAAAGGTACATACCTATTTCTCTTATTGGTTGATATGTTGCATTATGGTTTCCTAGACCTTGCATTTAATACTTGTTGAAGTATTAAAATAGTTTATGCTATTTTCCATAAGGCATTGTTGATTGTTGTTTTATGGCCTTGAATAAATTATTTGATTTATGGTTTCTATGTGGTGGCGATTGTTTCAAAGTAATAAAACAGTTCATGTTATTCTTGATAAGGCATTGTTGGTTGTTTTTGTGTGTTTTTAAGGATAGTTCTTATTTGTCTAGGCCTTAATAAGAATTTCTTAGAATGACAGGTTGTATATCAAGTGTGAGATGAAACATTGGTCTCACTATTGATTATAGTGGTAGACCAACATACATTGTCCACCACTATAATCAATGGAAATATTGATATTTTTTATTACACTTAATGTAGAGGTTGTTGTGCATATAAATATTGTCTGCATCTAATTTCACATAGATACATATCTGCACATCGAGAAAATAAAATGAAACACAACAAAAGAAATCCTGCTCTCCACCCTACCATATTGGGTCATGGAGCATCATAGTTTGTTGCACATATATATCCATAAGTGGAATTCAAACATATGAATGTTATTTGCATCTAATATTAGAAACAAATAGATTTGCACATAGGAAATATAAAATGAAACACAAAAAAATGAGGCTTGCTCTCCACCCTACCATATTGGGTCATGAAGCCTCATGGGCTCTCACCAAACCCCCAAGCAAATACATAGTCCACCATGTTGAACAATGGAAAAATAAAATTTTGTTTATTACACTTACTATATAGCCTACTATTCTAACAACTCCTTTTTTAAGGCTAAAAGAAATAAGAACTAAAAAGGTGTATTTAACTTTAGATTCCCCAAACAATAAACATGGCGAGCAATATATATGAATGTTGTCTACATGTAATTTCACATAGATACATAACTACACACAACGAAAGAGAAATGAAACACAACAAAAGAAACACATACTTTTTGTGGTTATATGTTTCCAAGCAATAGATTCCTAGATATACATCCAACACATGCAATAGATTCCTACATATGCATCCAACGCATGCAATAGATATATATGTAGCTGCAAAATAAAAGCTACACCTATATATATCTGAAGTTAGATGCACATATATACATATTGTTGATTGTACTCTACAAAAGACTATATTGTTTGTTGAAACCAATATTTTTTGATTTATGGTTCACCTTTTGTGGTGATGATTTTAGATGGGTTTGTTACTATGAATTTGTGTGTTCTATTGGTTTTCCCATCTAATGTAGTATTTCATTTGGGTATGTGTGGGATCATCATGGAAAAAACATGCCCTTAAGTGGCAAAAAATTTAGAAAAATCAGAGTTAGGCATCTTGACGTAAAAATTTGAATAAGTTATCTATATTATTTTAAAAATATGTAAGAATAGAATATATATAAAATTGAATATAGTTTCTTAACTACTAGGTTTGTTCAAAAAAATAAAAAATCTATTTGGTGAAAATTTGAAATTTCAATGCAATAGTACTTAAATTTCAGGGAAAAAATAAGTAGGTGTCTGTCTGACCACCCTAACCATAATAAAATGATAATATTTTTTTATAATATTTTAGACATAAGTAGATTACTCATGTCCCAATGTGATGCAATTTTTTTTGTAATTTTTTTCCAAGTAAATAATTAATTATGAATTTTTTATTACAACTTTTAAAAAATATAAAAACTTGTATGTTTGACCACCTTAACTTGGTCAAAACTTCATGAAATTTAATTTTTCTTTACTTAATCCTATAGTATGTGAAGCATAGAATGTGACGCATGTTTCAGATTCAAAAAATGTGATACAGTTTGAAAGTTATAAATGTTTTTCAATCAGCCTATTGATCATGACTTTAGTCGTAATTCTAATAGAAAATGAATAATAATTATTTTTTAAATTCAAATTAAAGCATAATTTATATTGGTGGAAAGCTGAGAATCTCCTCTAAAAACCCTTTTCGCTTCATCAATTTTGGGTAAAAAAAAGTCATCAACCACATGCCCATCATATTGCCACTTTTTGGCCCATCATGATCCTGCACATACCCATTTTTCTTTTCCTATGTGCTGATATGTATGTATGTGAAATTAGATGTAGACAACATTCATATATACTTAGCTTTATATTAAGGATAATAATAAACATTTTTCAACATACAATGTGTTGATAAGTTTTTTGAATTTATTTAAGGGAGAAGCTCTATAGAGATGGTGGCATCAATGTTTGACATAACACTAAAAATATATCTTATCATTCCAACAATGTGTCAGTATGTATCAATGTTGTTTGCATCTGCTATGACATACATCCAAATCTACACATGGCATTGTTCATCAATGTTTTCCTTACAACCATTGGCACCACATGCAAACCAACAATGCACTATGGAAATCAACATAAATTGTATATCATTACATTCCCACACATTCTTTTTGTGTGTATATATATATCTGCACAATAGATTCCTACAAATGCATCTAGGGCATGCAATGCCTAGATATGCTCTTGCAAAACAAAATCTACACTAATATTTGCAAAACAAAATGATTTCTTTTGCAATCATCGTGCCATACAAAAAACACAAAATAACCTCTAACCACCTTTGCATAAATTTCACAACAAATGATTGCACTTGCACCTCCATAGAATATTTCCCTCTTTGCTCACACCTTTGATAGAAGTTGAAGCCACATAACCACACCCAACAATGCCTTGTTGAAAATTGCACAGAAATTTGCTATGTTTTTTGAGGTTTTAAATCATAGGTATTTCTTACAAACCTTGCCACTAGATGAGAACCATACAAAAATAAAAAACTCAGTAAAAAATTCATTGAAAACCTTCACCACAAAACACGAACCATAAATGAAACTATATTGGTTTCAATAGTGACCTAGATGAAAAAACCAACAAAACCACAACCATTCATAGTAATAATCCAATGCAAAAAAATAAAAAATATTGCCTTCCAGCCATTGGGGCTACATGGAGACCATAAATGAAAAAATATACCCTAAGCTAGAGAAGAATAATCAACAATGGCCTATGGAAAATAACATAAATTGTTTTTGAAACTAAATTGGTTTCAATAGTGACCCAGATGAAAAAACCCACAAGACACAACAATTCACAGTAATAATCCAATGCAAAAAAAACAATATTTCCTTCCACCCATCATGGCTTCATGAATACCATAAATGAAACAATATACCCTAAGCTAGAGAACAATAATCAATAATGGCCTATGGAAAATAATATAAACTGTTTTCAAAATACTCTAGCAAGGGCTTTTCCAATATGCACCTCCTCCCACGCTTCTTCCTGCTTGCTTCAAATGCACCTCTTCCCACTTTCCAAAAGCAATACAAAATTATTGGTAATGGTACTATTGATTGGAGTGATGGACAATGTATGTCCCCTATGCACAAATATGTATGTATGTCATAGCAAATGAAAACAACATTGGTTCCATAAGGCATTGTTGATTGTTGTTCACTAAGATCTTAGGTATTTTTTATTTCATTTTCAATAAGAGACTGTTGAAAATGTGATATTGTTTCATTTTCAATAACGTACTGTAGTAAGAAGCAAAAAAATTTATATTTTTGTTGAATATAAAGAAGAAAGAACATGGCAATGTTGACACATCTGAAAACTGGAACTATTTTTCTAATAGCACATAGGTTACTCCCAAATGGCTAGAAAAAAAAGGTGAAGGACACATAAATAGCTCAAATATCAATAAGTTAAGCAAATCACCTGAAAGATACATGTAGAAAATGCATATACAGACTCACACCATAAATAAAACAATATTAGTTTCAATAAGAACCTAGCAAATTCTATTTTTCAACAGCATATTATCAGAAAGTAAACTATATAGCCAAATCTATAGACCAATAGTCAACAATTCCTTCTGGAAAATAACATAAACTCTATAACATTTACTACTGCATTGTGAATCGAATATGAAAGAATATAGCCAGAGCTGAAGTAATAAAACAGTTTATGCTATTTTCCTAACTTCAAAAAGCTTTTCAGCACATTATATGCGGCAAGCAATGTTTCTTATTATGCTTAATATAAAGCCTATTATTGTGAGAATTCCTTTTGAGGATGAAACAAATAACAACTATCCTAGCAAAACAATAAATAGGGGGACGAGTATATATGAATTTTTTCTACATCTAATTTCACATACATACATATTTGCACATAGCAAAAGTAAAATGAAACACAACAAAAGAAAGAAATACTTTTGTGTGTATATATTTTGGGCTCCCAGTCGGGGAAAATGGTGGTGGTTTTTTTCTATTTTTATATTGAACATGCTTTCCATGTTGATAGAGAAGGCCAGTGAAATTGAATTGCAATTGGAATCAACATTAATTGTTGTATGGTTTCTATCTACTAGCGATGGTTGCAAAGTAATAAAATAGTTCATGCTCTTCTCGATACAACATTGTTGGTTGTTTTTGTGTGGCCTGCGGTGATAGCCTGCACCCTTTTCCAGAGGGAATTGGTGATTTTTGAGCCATGGCTTTAGCAATACATGTGGAAAATGAATATACACACATACACACCTACACATACATATAAACATTCAAAATAGTGAATGGCAATTGTGGAGATATAAGAGTATGTGGAAATTGAGACAAACAAGAAGAAAGTAACTATATTGATATTAAAAATTGGACATATCTATATATGCATAGACCCATGACCTAAAAGATACATGTAGAAAATGCATATATAGACATACACACTCACACATACAAATGCATTGCAGACATATATGTCTACACACAACTATATCAAGATGTTTTATGCACTAAGAACATTCAATTGCATGCATATGTGTTTATGTATATGCATATGTAGATATTTACATGCATAAAACCATGTCCATAAGTATATATAAGAACAGTTGGAAATTCAAAGGGTTTTTTCAATATGCACCTCTTCCCACTTGGTTCAAGCGTACCTCTTCCCACTTGCTTTCTCTCTGTTCCCTACTTCCACGAGCGTCTACAAAAAATGGGCAATAAATTATCATATTGACACTTTTGTATTGCTTTTGTAACTGTCACCCCATGCAGAAAAACACAAAAAGAACCTCCTCCCAGCTTGACAATAGCTTGACAATGAATGACCTAACTTGCACCTTCACAAAAGCTTTCCCTCCTTGCTCATAGCTATGATAGTAGGTAAAGCCGCAAAACAAAAGCCAAGAATTCCTTATTGAAAATTTCATAGACATTTGATCACAATGATGGACAATGTATTTCCCCTATGTGCATGAATGTATGCATGTCATAGTGGATGCAAATAACATTGATACATATTGATCCCTATCTTTATTTTGTTCGGACATTCTTGGAATCATAAGTTGTATTTTAAGTGTTATATAATAATTTTTTTTCATCTAATTTCACATATGTAGATTTCTGCACATAGGGTAAATAAAATGAGTGGAAACGATAGTCGACAATGCCTTTTAGATAACAACATAAACTCTATAAAACTTACTATTTTATTGTGTATCAAAAATGAAACAATATAGCCAAAGCTAAAGAACAACAGTTAACAATGCCTTATGGAAAACAACATAGAATATTTTATTCTATTGCAACCATCATCACATAACGAAAGCCATAAATGAAACAATATTAAATTTTCCTGTGTGTAGATATGTATGTATGTCAAAGTAGATGTAAACAACATACATAA